>ML977137.1:0-277522 GCA_010015705.1 Aulographum hederae CBS 113979 | reverse complement strand
TTGAGTACCCAAACTGACAGTTCTTTGCAGTCCGTCCTTGGAAATGAAGCAGTCCGTCCGTCCGAGCACGTTTTGAACGGACGGACGGACTATTCCGACCTATGAAGGACTGGGAGAGTGACGTGGCAAGTGCTGGGTGCTCTCACCAGGATCACCATGTATTGCAATACACGTGACTTGTGGTTGAATAGTTACCGACAGCTATATTGTTGTGGTCGACGATTGGATTGATCTATCTATGAAAGGGTTTGCACTGAAGGTCTGCAGTGTAGCCTTGAAATTGATTATTGCGAAGATGAGGGATCAACTAACGATCCCAAGGACTGCCTATATAACCTGTTAATTACCCCTCTACGAATGCTGTAGCCTAATGCTTAGCAAGACGAAGGAAACGAATAGAACATTCCTGGCTGGAGCCTGGAGTGCTGCAGTTCTGCCTACCAGGCTACCAGCCCATCACAGCCTCGTCTATCTGGGACTACGCCACAGGCGTCAGGACCTTGACAATCTAGGGGGCAGGCGAGCTTATGTACACGGGTGCCAAGCTATCACGTGATCCTGCACAACATATATTGTCCCCGGGAAGATGATTCATAGCTGGATACAGCAGAATCTGGCCGTTAGATAAGGTTCAGAGTCCTTACCTATGGCCCTTGGATTATCAAAACTGGTGACAGGAGCGACAGCGAAAGGTGATCTGCGAATCAATCACAGGGAAGATCATAGAATGCAGTGTAGAACTGAATGTGTAGAGATGCTTGCGTGACTATGAAGGCTAACCAGAGCTCTATATACACGAGGAATGAAGTAGAAAAGGAGAAGATGATGATCCAGCTGTACACGGTACAGGACTCAGCTGTGCAAGGTACAAGACTCAGCTGTGTAGGGATTAGGAGCGAGGCTCAGCTCCTATGGTACACCAATCAGGTTTAATATGGATATCTCAAAAACCTAGTATCAAACATAGAATATCAATGCTAACGCAGTATTGGACAGCAGAAAATCTATTTTCTAGGAAATCCAGTAGGCTTATGCAAACTGCTATCTGGTCTTGGGGAAGATGATTCATAGCTGAGCGTACCAAACTTTGGCGATTATATATCCAGAAAAACTGTGATTCCAAACTCACTCACAGTCTTTACTTGTGGCCTTAGTTGGATATCCCAAAAAGCTAAAACGCATAAGTTCAATTTAAAATCTCTACGAGGTTACCCGCTCAACCTATACCTTTTCCAAGATTCCAAGCTGCCAAGCATCGGAGGCGACATTGGACGTTCCAAAAAGCAATACAAGGAAATATCCACACCAGAGTATTCTGGACGGACTGAGCATTGGCGGGAGCATTGGATACTGTTGGTAACTACTCAACCAAAGTCACGTGTATTGGTTATCACAGTACCAAGTATGTGGCGCGAGCTAGCTCGCGCCACATCACTCTCCGTCTCTTTTGTATGTACACTTCGATAGCCCCCTTGAATGAACAATCAAGACAACCAACACGAATCCAAAGACATACAAAGGCTCCACTGTCCACCATCGACAGCGGCGAGCTTTGTGTCAAGTGATTCGCGTGTGTCTAGCCACTATCTACTTCTATGTCATAGAAAGGTTTCCCGACAAAGAGGAACATAAATTGACCGAGAGGCCCAAGTATTCCAATGACCTGATGAGCTCCCAGGGCTAGAATGGTAAAATGGGTATGTATTTTTGACCACAAACTACCTAATCTACAAGACAACCACACTCCCACTTAGTCCAACCGCCTACAGCTGTTCATTCACAAACAAACCAGCCATACCCTGTCCAGTACCAATGCACATACTCGTCAACAAAATCTTCTTCTTTTGCCTCCTGCACTCCGACAGACCAGTGACAATTTGCCTGGCACCAGTGCAGCCTAGAGGATGACCCAATGCAATAGCGCCACCCCTGATGTTCATCTTGGAGTGATCAATCTTAAGCTCGTTAATACAGTACACGGCCATGGACGCAAACGCCTCGTTCAACTCGATGATGTCGGGATCGTTAATAGTAAGGCCGAATTTGCTCAGGAGCTTGGGGATGGCGATGGAAGGGCCAATACCCATGATCCGGGGAGGGAGACCGGCAACGGTGGCGCCGACGAACTTAGCCATGATGGGTTGGCCGGTGGCCTCGGCTGCGCTGCGCTTCATCAGGACGATGGCGGCGACACCGTCGGTGACCTGGGAGGAGTTGCCACCGGTGGACCTGTCACCAAAGGGCATGAAGGCGGGACGAATCTTGGAGAGGGACTCGAAGGTGGTGCCGTAACGAGGGCCCTCATCCTTGGTCAGGGTGACGGTCTTCTCTTCGCCAGTCTTGGGATCTTTCGTCTTGACAGTGAATGGGACGATCTCGTCGTCGAACCAGCCAGCTTTTTGTGCCTTCTCTGCGCGCTGGTATGACTCTGCCGCGTACCTGTCCTGCATCTCACGTGTGATGTTGAAGTCTTTGCCAACGTTCTCGGATGTTTGGCCCATGGGCATCATGCAGTCTGCGCCATCTGGGTGGGCGACGATCTGATCGGCGAAGGGACGGGCAAGGCGGTCGCCGCCGGCGGTCATGGACTCGGCACCGAGCGCAACACCGCAGTCGATGTGGCCGAGAGAGATTTGGTTGGCGATATCTTGGACTGCCTTGAGACCGGACGAGCAGAAGCGGTTGCAGGAGGAAGCACCGGCGGTGACGGGGATACCAGCGGCGAGAGAGGCGGCGCGGACGTAGTAGGCGGCTTTGGCGTCAGAGACCTGGAGAAGATGTCAGCTGGATACTCTCTGGATGCAGTGGCAGAGAGACGGACGTTTCCCAGGCACACATCCTCGATCAAAGCCGGGTCCAGCTTTGATTGATCAACAACCGCCTTGAGCATGTGATATACCATCTCGTCGAGGCCGACATCCTTCATGCCACCCTTCTTGCCCTTGGTCAGCGGCGACCGCATGGCGTAGGTGATGACCACATCGTCAGGGTTCTTGGTGGTGCTGGAGAGGCATAGCGGTCAGCTATGGTTCTGTCGTGTTTCTTTTCCAGCGTCAAGAATGCACAGAGTCGCAGGTGGCGCTGGTGGGGTAGAGGAGGGGTGGTAGATGGGAGACTTACATAGCGTCGACGCCGCTCTTGCCCGGCGACAGCTGCGAGACGATGGACTTGAGGCGTTCGGTCATTTTGGCAGAGGATGAGTGGATAGAGGTAGGATGAAGGGAGACAGTGTGGTGTGGACTGTGGATAGAGTGAAGAATATAGCTCGAGGGCAACTGTCCCGCTTATAGACGCTTATAGGTAGTGTGGAGAAGCCTCGGCCTAGAGTGCACGCCTCGCCTCGGTGTTCGTGGGCCGGGAACTGAAGCTTCACTAATCGGCAATTGGTTTATATATATCATTAATTCCAAAAAAGTGACAACAGGGGTTGGTTTCTCAAAGTCTGTTGCTCGCATCCAGGACTGGTCGACAAAGAAGTCTGGTGAAAGAACGCAGACATCCTTTCGACGTGCTTCCTTGTGACCGATCGGCATGCCGAAAGTTCACAATGTGCCGATGCTATGCGCGGGCCGATCTGGGGAATCCGGCTTCTTCGCCTGGAAAATCGGCTCGGCGGAGGGTCTTTGAGGATCTGAGGCATGGTTCGTAATATTATTGAGGAGCACCTCAGTATCCCAGCGAAGGTCGGACCCGAGGGCGCATGATTCAGGCTCACGTGATCGCGCGAATCCCTGTTCGGTCCAGCTTCGTCCCGTGACTCCCGTCGCGCGTCTCAATCTCGGGCCACCTCTTTTTCTCGCAGTTCGGCGTCCAACCCTCAACAAAATTTTCCATCACCATCACACCACCCTCCGCTCTGTTGGTCTTCCATCATCACCTAGGCTGTCGCTACGAAGCAACAGTGAGCGGTGAGCTATTGAGCTCCTTTCCCTCGCTACCTGACCTGATCAACATAGCCGTGCAATAAGCCGATTGCTCAAGCCATTCCAGATGGCACCGGATCGCAAAATGGACCACATATCTGGTCTGCCCAGCGAACTTGTCTTGGAGACACTTGCATATGTAGGTGCAATGGCGAACCTTGTTCTGGTCCCTAATACCTCTAGCTATAGAGCAATGCTTACAGACCTGATTCATTAACAGATGTCGGATATTTCGGATACTTAAGCAGACCAAAAAATGCACATGTAAATTGTGCGCACCTTTTTTCGCGTTTTGGTCTCTGACAACAGATAACACGCCCCATGGACCTTCACAGCCTCTGCCTCACGTCCAAATTCTTCCACAACTTTACAGCCCCCAAACTGTATAAGAATATGATCCTGAACGTGGAATGCGAACATGACATCACTCGCTTTTTCCAAATCGGCACCGGTCCGAATTCCCCAGCGAGGTACATCCGAAATCTTACCTTCTTTGTCCTACCACCCCCACCGACCAACTTGTACCATGATGCTGGCACAGGTACAATGGTAGAACGCGTGTACTTCCACGAGGTTTCCCGCGACTGCCACAAGTGTGAGGAGTATGATAACAGTAAAGGTCAACTTGTTATGCGGCTTGCACTGCCATTTCTTCCCAAGCACATTCTTAAGTCCTTTCGGTATGTGGATTTTCATGTAAAAGTGCTTCCGTCGTTTCTGAGGCTTGTGGTACGAAAAGTTTCTACTTTAGGCTGTGTTCCCACGCGACATATCAGTGTGCTGATTGTGCTTACCGTCGGAACAGTATGTTGTTCCCTGACCTATGATCTGGTTGACTGACTTGTTCTTTCCATTCAGTTTCGGGTCTTGGTATGGTTTGGATAAAGCCACCATTCGTGTCCTTTTCGAATGTCAACATCATCTCGAAGAGATGTCTTTCTCGATCGAGCCAGATTTGAGACCTGATGTGCCTGCTCGAGTACTGGATTTCTTGCTGATGACCTCGGGGTTCGGTTTTGAGTCCATCAAAAGCCTCGGCATTGTACTCAGCGATCATCCAGAGCAGCATCATCTGCTTTCTCATTGCAGGTCTTTGGTTTACTTGTCAATATCAAGGAAGACCACTTACCGTCCACCCGGCAATCGTCAGGTATTTTTGAAGTGGCTCCAGTACGTGTATGAAATTCTTCACATGCGTCAAGACAAGTTGTGCCTGAAGAGCTTTGAACTTCTCCACGTTCCTATCCATCTTGACCAGGTTGGCTCTCTCCGTCTCATCGAAGCACTGGACGTTTCTCAACTTCGTTCCTTGACGATGTTGAAATGCGAAGGATCATTTGATCTGCTGTCGAAACTGTCAGGCACAGGAGCTTTGGCTTTGACGAAATTGGCGCTTTCTGATCATGGAAATGATGACAAAAATCAAACTCGCCCAGCGATTCAGAAGATTCTGACCTCCTTCACCGGGTTGCGTGATCTGTGGCTCAACTTTCTTTTCCTCCCAGACGACAACCTCGATTTTGAATGCATCAGCCATCACAAAGCGACCTTGAAGAGCTTGTATTTGGGCTACGACTATATGGATATGGAGCAAGAACCGAGTGCATCAGCCCCACAAGATCTGAAAGCCATCCTCGATGTGGCGTCGAAATGCTCACACCTTGAGCAACTCGCAATAACTCTTGCTTTTGACGGACAGTTGAACGACATTCCTCCTGTGCGGATGACAGATGAAGAAATGGACTATGGTGACCTCATCGTGAGTAATATTGTTCCTTCACTCACCCATTTTGTGGTCTGGATAACATAGAAATAGTATTCATCAGACTAAGCCGTGTCATCTGAACTTTGTCAAAAATTCCGTTCCGGAAAAGTTCTTTTGTTTTGTGTCCAAGAAAGAATACATTGTGATTTAGTAGCTCACAAAATGCAGGACCACTTGCGAAAGTTGACGCATCTGCGATATCTCAATGTCATTAACACCACTTGTGGACTCGTGTTAGACAAAGCGAACTTTTCATGTCACGGAGTATACTACATGATTTCGCGCAGCGCTTATTCATGGAGTTCCATGACAATCAAGCCTGCCGAAATCTGACAATCATTGCGTTAGGTTCGACAGACCGCGAAGATGCCTTGTTTCTACCGACAAGCATGGAGTACGACTACGGTGCCAAAACACAGCAGTTTTATGCTCGTCGGAACACCACTGATATATACAATCGTCCCATCGTTGAAGCAGTGCAGCTTCGCGAGTATCAAGTCAAGTATATCGAACCGGCATCAACCATTACGGACATTGACCCATGCGAGATATTCCCCGCCCACTGGGGTCGGCCAGCATTTTCGACTTTCCGGGCATAGGGGCAACCAGCAATTCTCTGGTTACCTCCTGCCAGGACCTCCTACTGGGTCCTTATACTTCTTCTCGTCTAATGGCTTGTTCGCTTCCGTCCTCCTACTCAGTTCATCTGGCCTAAGCTTCCAAGACCCGTGCACAGCTTGTGTGAGAATTCGTCGGACAGGTTACATTTTCCCATAGAGAGTACCCTACCAGATTCCGTCCTAAGAAACATCCAGGAGCATCTTCGAAGCTAGTTGTTATTTTGATAGTTCAGAAGCGACATTGTTTCGCCCGGCGATGAAATTCAGAATTGATTGTCGGTCTGGTGTTTGATTCATTCTTGCACCCACTGTGTGTGTTCGATTCTGTCTCAACAGTAAAGACCTAGAAGGCATAGACCGGGGGAATCTAGCATTTGTCGGTCACCTTGTCCTAGCTCGAATATTTTCATGCTCGTTATTTCATATACCAACAGTCGGCCTTCTTGCAAGCCACACACATATTCAGTTATTCATTATCAAAACAATACAAGCCCAGAGCTACATGTCGAGTTCCAGCGCCAGGAAACCTTTCTCCGAACACTGTCGACAATTCATTGCCTTTTGTTTGATGCGACCATCACGAGCTCAAGCGAGGCCGCCGTTCACTCTCAATTGGCTCACTTCATTCTTTTTCCCAGACTTTGCTCTGAGAACAATTCCTGCCTTGAAACAATCACCTCTTCGCATGTTGGAGATCACCAAATGAAACGGAAACAAGCTTTCGTCCGGTTTTAATGACATACAATGACTTCAGCGGGAAATCAATTTATGCCTCAGGTATGGAATAGCTCGATCAAACGAATCGCGTTACTAACCATCCCAAGGCCCGCAAGGAGACTGAGCTCCAGATACCCGAGTGTCATTTCGATCGCCGATCATGGCCCCAGAAGGCAGAGCTCCGTGCTAAGTACAACCAGCCGACATGTGCCGACTCTGATGGGCCTCCCCGATACAATAGGCTTGGAAATCTTCGGATTGTTCGTCCCTGCTGGCCGCGTGAACATCGGCGACGTAAACACCCCGACTTGGGCTCTGCGGTTTCAGATCCTGAGGCGTACAGACTGCCAAACAGATCGCAATCAACACACTACCAAATCAAACGGGGAGAAGCCTCGTACTGCTACACGACATACTTTGTTCAACCGGAGAACTACAGGCTCAAGATCCAGATATCAAACTTCAGGACCGTCAATAGGCAGGTCTACAAGGAGGTCTTAAGAATTATGTTCGACAAATGCGACCTCCGTTTCATCGGAAGCCCGCAGTCGGCACTGGCATTCCTTCACGATCATATGTCTCATCTCGTGAGGCTTCCAAACTTTGCAGTGTACTATCGTTTCAACGAAGAAACAGCTCGGTACTCCGACCAGACTGCTCATTACGAAGCGCTGATACCTAGGATCGACATAAGGTATTGGCGGCCCCTTTTCAACGTCTTTTGCCACTACGTCTTCGGCATCAGGCACTACCACGTCTACATCGGCAAGGGGTTTTGGGCATGGCAGGATCGTTGGGAAAGGTTGTCGCTGAGCCTTTTCGAGGACCCCGTCCTGGACAGCCGTAGCAAAGCTATCTTCCCAACGAAGAACAACCTGCGTACGTTCCTCGCCCACGCTGCTCGTATCCGTTGGGTGAGACCAGCAAACGAACGGACGCGGACAGCCGTCGAACCGACCAAGAAGCCCTCCTTCAATCTTTACGTAGAGGACTCTCGCACGTTGGTGCCTCGCAAATGGGACATAGAAGACGACAGGAGAGAAATGATGATATCGCGGCCAATGCCAACCAGGGTACTCAAAGGATGTACGTGTGAAGGCCGGAAACAGGTAGATTTGTAGGAGGCGTGCATTCGGTCTCTCCATGATGGGAAGGCAGATGGAAAGCTGGCACACAAACCTCGTGAAGATGACTAGTGAGATGGCAAAGACGAGGACTAGCTGGCAAGGCTAACCAGGGCTGGGCGGAAAGAAATACGGGGGAGTTTTGATTCTTCCATCAAAGGAGACGGAAGAGAATAAGTTGCAATTGAAAAGTAAGAAGAAGTCATTCGTTCATCCAGTCACGACCACAAAAGTTTTGATTGTTGGTCAGATATCCAGTTGAACTTACCTTGATCACGTGACGCTTCAAGCACGTGACATGCAACTCAAAGCCCGCTCAACGTCCAGAATTGCATCTTTCCAACTTTACACCACCAATATCTCCACAACCGTAGCGTTCAGGGTCGAGAAGCTTCAGCCTCCCATTCTGCTGCTCTTGCTGTTTACGGTCATGTAATCAGATTTACTCCCAGCCATCCCGTTCTTTCGCTACGCGTGTCTGAAAATGGCCGAAATTGAGGTTTCAATCGCTGATTCCGCAACGACGACAAACCGGAGAAGAAAAGCAAGGACTGCTAGTTGATCAGCAACGTGTACTTGCACCCCATCCCAGAAGAATAGTCTCTCGGCCTTGTGGTTCAAAATCTAGAAATTTTTCTGGCTGGTGGTACTTTTCTGTGACGGGGTTGGGACTTGACACTGGGAAATTACCCAATCGGGAAAGTATGCCGATGATTGCCGGAGACGAGCTCGACTTGAGTTCTCAGGGTGCATTACAAGAAATGAATCTGTTGGATTGAGCGGAGCTGGGTATCTTCTTAGACCTCGGTGCAACACGCCATTGCCAAATTTCGTCATCGTGTTTCCACAGCAATTCTCCCACTATGCAGCCTGGAACTTGACATGAAACATGTTCGAGTCCGGCAGAAAAATGTTTCCACCTGGCACGTTAGATTCCCCCATTCCCAATTCCGCCAGCTTCGACTTCCCCATCTCTTCAATGACCTGGGCATGCTCGGGGGTCGCGCGCCATTTCACATGATCGTCTACGGATTCGTATCCGAATACTCCGTGGAGCGCGACTGTTCGGTCTTCCGGTGCTGTATTCTCCGCATGCTTGGCGAGGAAAACTGCGGAGTGATGATTAGCTCTTTCAATAGAGCGTAGACGGAAAAGATTAAGAGAAGGAGTACCGACCGAAGCCAATGCTTCCCCCAGAGCTATTCCCTACCGAAAACACTGGGTGGCTGGAAACATCACTCGCTTCAATATCTGCTCTCGCTTCCTCCAGCGCTGACTTAGGAACAGTGAAAAAGGCGATCTCTGTCACGGGTGCTGTATAGCCCGCTGTAGCGTCGGAGTTGAAATTAGTCATGACTGTGGTTACCATCAGCGATTGTAAGCATAAGAGTCGGGATAAAGTTTCTTACAAACGATGGGCGGCAAAGCCACAACATCGAAAATTTCAGCCACCATCGCAGAAAAGGGACCGAATCCTTCGGAGGCCCCAAATGCGGTAAAGTTCTCTTGAGCTTTCCAGTCTGGAAGTCGAGCTGAGGTCAAAAATACGGTCGAGGAGGCACAAGAAATGGGCGTCTCATTTGAATGAACTTACAAATAATCCACACGCAGTGCCGGGGGTCTTCAACTTGAGGTCCCTGGATAGAGATTAGATCACATGGGGGACGCACGGCAAGGAAGGGATTACCCAAAACACACGGACGACCCCGTCTATGGCCTTCATGGTCTCCGCCAACTTGGTGGTCTTGGCTACCGTTGCGCTGTCTTCGAGTTCGATCCCTTCTTTGAGGCGGACGATGATTGTTTCGTTGATTGCTTTGATTTCAGCCATTTTGAAGAGTAGTCAAGTTTTGGAAGAATGACAGTGACGATGGGATTAAATGAGGTTTGGTTGCTTTTCAAGCCTGAGAGACAGTAGTTGAAAGCCGAGTGGATATGTACGAGTGCGTCTTTCCTTAAAAGTAGGAATCAACTTATACCGAGAGAATGAACAGATGAGGCTTATCAAGAAATCAGATCGGTGGAGTTAGAGCAGTGTCTATATGCGATATATTGGATACGCGTGTTGATGGAGGGTTATTCGCCCGGCGAATGCTTCGGCTCCGAAGAAGCTTATTTAACTTGGCTAGTGCTTACTAACAGCCTCTGTCACCTGAAGCACTCGAGGTCCTACATCTTGCTGCTTTCCATGCAGCCTTTCGATCCCTCAGGACCAAGGAGTCGGTAACATGTCGAGGAGTGTAAGAACTGTGGGTTGTTGTGGTCTACATCCGAATGCTCTCCCTGCGATATGAGAAGTGGAGGGCTCGTGGAGACTGTTCTTGATTTGGCGCGGTTTGTTTTGAAGCAAAACCGAAAAGATCTTTGGTCGAGGAGATGCCGTTCAGCTCCCAGGACTTGGTCAAGAGACGGTCATATAAGTATGTGAGGGGCCTTCCGGAGCGTGAAAGAAGAGAAGGAAAGGCAGCAGTTGTTGGCCGTTCTGAAGAGGTCAAGATTGGCATCTCCGGGGCCGAGATTTTCCGGTCTGTCAGCCTACATGCGGCTAGCGTACCTTTACCCCTTCAACTTCAACCCAACGTTCCATTAGGAGGTACCTAGGTTCAGCTATCTTTATTTCGAACTCTCCTCCTTCTGAGCTTCCGTCTCACTTCTCAAATATTGTATCGGTATCCGTTCAGGAGATAGGCAACAACCCATGACTTCCACGTGCCTTCTGCCAGCCAAAGCTCCAGGCTAAACTCCACGAACTTGCCTTAGACCTTTCACTATACCCCACTCCCGCCTCCAAACCAGTGGGGCCTTCCCCACACTCCAACGCGGAAAACCCCCGCAACACTGATCGCGCGAACTACACTCCGCACGTCCGAGAGTAATCGTCGCGTCGAAATGCCCCGGATTCGCAAAGAAATCCCTAGTACGCGTCAGAGACTACAGCCGTGTAAGTATTCCCGTCGCGAATGCTACCATATGTCCGCCGGCGCGATGGCCGCCCAGGAGGGGGAGGAGGAGGAGGGGAGAGGAACATGCATATTTAATCGATCAAGTCTTTCAGTTCGAATTTCCCTCCATATATCTCTTTTGCAAGCAACTTCGTCTCCATCCTCTCTATTGCCATTACTCCCGTCCCCGTCTTCCGCGTCATATCCCGTTTGCGTAGTCCCTGATCCCATTTTATCAATATCTTAAAACATGTCTTCCAACGGAACAAATGGTAGCGCAGTGGCACAATCCAAGGGCACAGCGATCGTTACTGGCTCAGCACGAGGAATGTAAGACATCAAGACTCTCCATTTCTCTCCATATCCATTTCTCACGCCCCACAAAGCGGCAAAGCCATCGCCATCCGCCTCGCCCACGATGGCTACGACGTCTGCGTAAACGACATCCCCGCCAACAAAGCCGGCTGCGAAGAAGTCCGCTCCGAGATCGAGAAACTCGGCCGCAAATCCACCATTGCCATTGCCGACGTCTCTAAACTCTCCGAAGTGACCGCCATGGTTGAGACGGCCGTGAAGGACCTTGGCGAGTTGAACCTGATGGTTGCAAATGCTGGAATCGCACAAGTGAAAAGCCTTCTGGACCTCAGCGAGGACGACTTGAGGAGGATGTTCGAGGTCAACGTGTTTGGCGTATACAACTGCTATTCGGCGGCCGCGAAGCAGATGATCAAGCAAGGGAAAGGGGGCAAGATCCTAGGAGCTGCCAGGTATGTTGACTCTTGCTACGCCATGCGACAAATGAATGGCCCATACTTACATCATTTGCACCACAGCATCGTAGCCTTCAAGCCCTTCCCACTCCTCTCCCACTACAGCGCCAGCAAATGGGCCGTCCGAGGCCTAACCCAAGCCTTCGCCATGGAAATGGCCGAGTACAAAATTACCGTCAATGCCTACGCGCCCGGCATCGTCGGCACCGCCATGTGGGAACTCATCGACTCCGAGCTGGCGAAGAAGAAGAAGATGCAGAAGGGAGAGGTTATCAAGAAGTACGTCGAGGAGCTGACGGCACTGGGACGGACCAGTGTACCGGAGGATGTGGCCAAGGTTGTTGGATTCTTGGGAAGCCCGGACAGCGAGTTTGTTACCGGGCAGACGATTGTGGTCGATGGTGGTATTATCTTCACATGAGCGTCTCGTGTGTTTTGGCGGTGGAGTATACTTTCCAAATAACTTAATGAATGTAACAAGCGTCTGTTCGACTATGAGGATGCCCATGTTAATTGACTAGATGCGGGACGTTACATGTCACATGCTCACGGCATAAAAGCAGCATTCGGGAAAGCTTGTCTTGCCGATTCATCCCCAGTCGCCATGGCCAAGTCACATGTCTTCCCCACACACCTCCTCTTTAGCCTTTTCTGTGCTCTTCATTCTATTTTTGAGGATGCTTATGCCATTTGAACGCTGGAGCCCTCCGTCATCCACGTTTGACGAAGGCCGAATGCTTTCCCCTTATAGACGTAGGAATGCCCTTGTTGACGGAACTAACCGGAGTTTCCGCCGTCGAGTAGCTGGGACCTTCAGTTCCGGTACCCAAGTTTTTGAAGAATGATATCGCATAGTTATGGCGTGTCATCAGAAGCTCAGACATCACCCTTTTCCTCGTCCTCGTCCTCCTCCACGGGCGCAAATTTACTCTTTCTCCTCAAAGCCAACCCATACCTCATGAAAATGAATGGCACCGGAATCATGAGTGTCGCAATGCCCGCTAGTATGCTCGTCGCAGGACCCACACCCAAATTATGATACATTGGTCTCGCCACCAAAGGAAATGCTGCAGCGAAAACGCTCCGCAAGAAGGTGTTCGCGGAGACAGCACTGGCAGCATACAGCGCATAAACATCAACAAGAAAATTGACACATTGTTGGAAGAGGACGTTGAAGCCCGCTCCTATGAAGGCTGCCGCGATGACTGGTGACGCCCAGTGGATCGAAGGATCAGCGGTCCATCCAAACCAGAAAAGTCCAATTGCGAACAAGATTCCCCCGACAGCCATGGGTGGGAGGCGTGCTTCCGGAACAGGGTGGCCTTTGTTGGCGTCTAAAATACGAATGTATCGTGGCTGGTTCGCGAGATTGATGCCGACAGCTGCTACGACGCCAACGAACAGGCCGAGAAAGGGCAGGGTTGAAACTACAAGAGAGTAACCTCTGATTTCTTGAAAAACGATTGGAAAGACTTCGAGCGTGCCATAAAGAAGTGCATAAACAAAAGAGGCGTAAAGAGCAATGGCAGTGACCATCGGCTCTGTTGTCAGCATGAGCAGGGGGCGAGAGAAATGTTTCGAGACGATAGATTTGAAGTCGAGCTTCATTTGCTCATGAGGATGGTAAAGAGAAGAATTCCCGGTCTCTTTTCTCATGCGTTGGGCTTTTCGCTTCAAGAGTACGGGAGCGTACATTTCTGGGAGGCAAAAAAACGCAAGAACGAAGACTGCGAATACCCAAATGGCCAGAATGTATTCTGTCCAGCGCCAGCCCAGGTGAGGATTAACAACAATGGCGGCTCCGATAATGGGGCCAATGGTAGGTCCACCAATGACGGCGACGGCGTAGAAAGTTATGGCGATACCGCGGGACTTGGGATCGTAAATATCCCCAAGAGCAGCTGAAACGTTGCCAACAGGTGCGGATCCGAAGAGGCCGGCAAAGTAGCGAGTGAGGAATATCGAAGCTGCAGAGCTGCTTACTGCCGTTCCGATGGAAAAGAGACCGAGACAGAAGACTGCTGGAAGCATGCTCCAACGGCGCCCCCAAATCTCTGAGAGAGGTGCCCAACAGAGAGGACCGAAAGCAAATCCGAGACTACGCGAGACATTAGCATCCGGTGTTGAGTAAGCGCTCGAGAGGGCTGAATACATACATGTAGAGAGATATACTAAGCGCAGTCACCTCCAGGCTGACGCCGGTAACGGCAGATATGTTCCTTTGGGCTGGAGCTATGATACTGCTGCCTAAGCTGGCAGACAGCGCCAAATGGGAGAGAAGAAAGGTCACCCAGCATTTGTACCGAGGTGACCAATTCCTTGGGTTTTCTGGGTCGTTCTCATCATCCCAATCGACGAGATTGGGAATGTCATGGTGTGACTTCTCTTTTGTCGACTCAGGCACGCCTTCTTCATCATGAGATTGAGTCAACGAAGGCTGTGGAATGATCTCTGAAAGCGGTCTGCTCGTTGTAGGGGTTGTCTTGGTCAAAGAAGAAGTTCTGGACATGTCGAGAACGGCTGCTCACGTGATACGAATGATATGATGGGAAACTAAGAAAAGCTTGGGGACAGACGAATGTATATGAAAAAGAAAAGACGATAGTGACTGTTCGTCGATCGTATCCGACGATACGGAAAGAAACAGCACAGTTATTCCCTAATGTTAGCCACCTACTTCCAATAGATGACGTTTTCACTGGGCTCGGTTAACCGGCATGGTCACGGAGCAGGGAGGCAGAAGTTGAGCTCCTTATCCATGCTAGCTGCAGTTCCAGGTCAAAACCGCGATAACACTCGGCTTTAGTTTGCGGACAAGCCGATACTAGTAGAGCCCCGAGGACAGCACGCTAGAAACTTCGTTTCATTGAGATGGAAGAAAACATTTGAGAGTCTTGAACAGCGTTGCGAAACGGCAATTGCCGAAAACATGATGATGCCAATTCCAAAGACCAAGAAACAAAAAAGCCAGCAGATGGATATGACAGCAAGGAGACGGCATTGTCGTGTGTACAGTCCGAAAGGGGTCGACACAGAAGCCTACTGGGACTGGGTATCAATATGATGGCGACATCGGAAGTGGCCGATGTAAAGAGGGCCCAGGGACTCGTTGTAGAGGCGTCGCCATGCACATCTATCTCGGTTGATTACCGATGTCGGACATGTTCCTGAAATGGGAGCGTTACTGCAAGAGGCTTACAGAAGATAGGGAAACGTGAACGCGATTACTCGGCCGTGAAACTTCAGTCGAAAGGGAAGCAGGGGCTTCATTTCTGGTCCTGGAGCACTCCGCCGAAAGCACGATGCAGCGTTGATTAAAGTGTGGTTGAGCGTGGAAAAGGGAGGGTACCTAGTCAACTTGAAGATGTGTGGAATGAGGTGGTGTTGAGTGCAGGTGTAGCACAAGATGGTGAAATCATGTGGGGAAGGACGAACGGGCTGTCACGTGTCGCGTTGGACTTACGTAAGCTGCTGGCCAGTGCGCGTTGGCCCAATTAGGAAAGCGAACAACTTGGGACTCCCGCAAAGCGCGAACCGACAAAACATCTGTACATACTGGTAGGTAGGTACCTACCTGGCAACCTCGTATCAACGACAATGTCGCGCCCCAATACCATCGCCACCCGCAATCTCACCCTCACTGAGGAACTGGAGAAGCTTGAGCAGTCTATTACTTTGACCCTCCAAGGTTTGAACTCCCTCCCCTCTTCGTGGAATACAACTGACCGTCTCAGAAATCGACCACAATTTCAGTCGCGCCCACCAAATTGTGACCACCAGCATCCTCCCAATTGTCGAGCAGTATGGAAAGCACTCAGAAGCTGTCTGGGAAGGTTCCAAAGTGCGTTCCTAAGCTTATACCTTCATGAACCCCTCTGACAACTGTAGTTCTGGAAGCAATTCTTCGAAGCCTCCGCAAACGTGTCTCTCTCCGGCTACGAGGAGGCACCCTCCATTCTCGACGACGAGCCTACCGAAGTAACCGCCGCACCGACTTCCGAAGGCACGGCAACTCCCCACGCCTACACCCCGACCGGAGAGGGAGCGGAAGATGAAGACACGGCCACAAGCGCATCGATAGACCGACCAGCAACCCTGTCTCGCTACGCGGACTCAGACGACGAAGAAGATGGCATTGTGATACCCACGGATGCGGACATCCTGTCCTCTCCGTCCCTGGCTCATACTCATAGTACTCCTCGCCATCCACCGGCATCAGCCAAGGGAAAGGGAGTCGCAAAACAAACAACAAGAGCGAAAGCTGCGGCTGCAACATTCGCCCATCATCCATCGCCCTACGAAGAACTCAAGAATGAGATTCGTGGCTCCACCGCCGACACTGGCAGTCTTCCCAACCCTATCACCCCTGGTAAAGCCGACGACACGGCCAACTTTGCTGAGTTGTCCATGACGCCGTCCTCTTCCCCCTTCGGCGCCCTGCCTTCGGCCACG
Source organism: Aulographum hederae CBS 113979 (assembly GCA_010015705.1). Lineage (NCBI taxonomy): Eukaryota > Fungi > Ascomycota > Dothideomycetes > Aulographales > Aulographaceae > Aulographum > Aulographum hederae. Next base: position 261,209 of record ML977137.1, on the reverse strand, counting down.
AGATCCCGCCGAACCCCTTTCGGCACCGCCACACGTGCCACCAGCGCTCACAATGCAAATGACCCCCTTCTCCACCGCGTGCTAGACAAGACCTACCGCATCGCCGCGACACCACACACGGGTCGAAAAGCCACCACGAATTTCCGATCCTACAACGCCGCGAATACGTCCGCAACGCCGAGCATGGCGACCGCGACAAAAACGTCTCGATGGCAGAACCCTGCTCTCGATGACTCCTCGCCCTTCAGCCCCGACGTCCCCGCCCCGCAGCTCCGAAGCGAATTCTTTAGTCCCGTTCGACCAGGTGGGCCGCATACACCTGGGATATCCGTACATCAGACGCCTGGCCGCACGAAGTTCCAGTCGCGGCGGAAGAGCGGCGCTGGCGGGGATGATACTACGCAAAGGACTTTGTTCACCGGAGGGGCGAGGGAAGGATATACGGCCGGGCAAGGCGGTGGTGCTGTCTGGGACGACGACAGCGATGACGACGATATAGAAGCTGATTTGGGCTTCTCGCCGCCAAAGACAATGCAGTTTCATATTCCGCAGTCGAGGTTGCTGCAGACGCCTGGTATGTTCGACCCCGGCTCAATTCCTTCCTTCCCCCTCTCTTCTTTTTGTTCAGGCTTGATGCACTTCCGTCTCAATATTGCCTATCATTTCATGAGGCCCGCTAACGAAAGCCCTCTCATAGCTCGTGAAGCAAGCAAGCGTATCGTAGAAGACCTCCTCCTGACCGCGGGCGGCGACATTACGTCCGACTTCACCGAAGACGACTACGGCCATCGCAAAGTCGAGGAGGACAGTCCTAGCGTCGTGCGGCAAAAGGACGTCGACGACAGCTTTTGAGAGAGCGGACCGAGCGGAACAGCATTCAACGACCCGAGGTTGATATCCCCCTAGACTTGGCCGGAGGTGATACAACGTAATTACATGTTTATATAGACGAAGATCATGTGACGCAGAGTGTAATGAAAGTGCATGTCTATACTAAGTTTGCTAGATTGAGCCACACTATAACAGCCGACCCACTAACCGACCGAGTCTAGCCTAGGTATGCATCCCGTCTAGTTTGAGTAGGTTCTAAGGAGCCGCCAAATGCATGCAATGATTCGACTGGGGGTCAAACTACACGTACAGAAGTAAAGGAGTAGCATCACATGAGTGAGAGAAAGCGGGATAGACGGTGAGAAAAAGGGAGTCCTGTAAATCTGGAATATATGCATGCATGCTACATTTTACATTCGCTCCCACCCGTCTGTCTCAGGGCCGCCATCATTCGGCGAATAGTCTGTGGCCCGCCCGACTCAACAACAGCAACTCGGTTCTCTAGTAAACTGGTAGGAAGGGAAGAAAAGACAAGATTCGAAGCCTCGGCGCAGAGTGGCAGGGCGCAACCCAAAATGCCCGCTCTATAAAAACACCTTGGCCCCCTTTACAATTTCGCCTTTTCGGGCGCGAGGGTGGTCATCATGACGTCCCTGACGTCGCCGGCGGCCTCGTTGAGGAAGAAGCTCATGCGCTCCGATCCGAGGCCCTTGGAGACGACGTTCCACTGGATGCTGTTTTCGTTGATCATGTATGCGAGACTGTTGAGCAAGAGAGTCAGCGACCGACGTTGGGGAAGAAAGGGGGGAAGACAAAGAGATGAAGAATCACATACCCCCATCCATCATCAACAACCTGACTCCATCCATAACCGTTAAAATACTCCGAGCTCAACTGGCTCGAGCTGATGTTCCAATGACTGCTATAACTGAACGCCGGATCCTCGAAAATAGCAGGCAGCGCCTCCCCATCCTTGAGGCATTTCTTGAGACCAAACAAATGCCTGTCAACACCGCGTCCATCCGACGCATCGCTGATATACTTCACATGGCCATCGAGCGCCGCGCGGAACAACTTGGCGCACTCGGCGGCAGGCTTCTCCGGATCGGCCATGGCGTCGCAGAAAGCGACGCTCTCGTCCGACACGGTACGGCACGTCTCTGTGCGGCCGAGCTGGAAGCGGCGCACGGCGGCAGACTCGTACGTCGGACGGTTCTTGCCGTACATCTTGTGGTAGGCGAGCTGAATGACCATCTGGACGTAGGCGTCCGGCGAGCACTTGAACTTCTTGATGAGACCCTTGCCGTAGCCCTGGTAGGCCTGTACGCGCAACTCGTGCATGCCCATCTGGTTGTCGAAGTGCATCTTGGCGCGGACGAGGTCCTTCTCGACTTGCTCGTTGAGCTTGAAGCGGAGAGGGATCGGGTCGGGGAGGTTGGAGCGGAGGGAGCCGCCAAAGTCGAGTTTATTTTGGAAGATGACTTCGTTGGCGTAGTCATTCAGGCGGTGGGTTGGGGTACCGTCCATCATACTGTGCTCGCCCATGAAACCAGAGGTTCCATTATCATTAATGATGAATTGGAGCGGCTTGTCGAACCAGCGGTTCGAGCCATCGCCGTGCCAGTATTGGTTGGCGCGCTCTTCGAGGGTAATGGGGGAGGCGTCGTCAAGGCAGACGACGAAAGAAGAGGATTCGATGATTTTGAGGGAGTTTTTGTTGGCGGGTCCGGCCATGATGAGGCGGTCGCGAGCCTAGTATGCTGTTAGTATATCGTGACGGAGGTCAATTGGGTCCAACTACGTACGTCCGTCCATGCGTCACGGTTGTTGGAGGTCAGCATGCCAATTGGGGGGCTCTTCTCGGCAATCTCGTACACCCGCCTGAACTGCTGTTCCAGCTCGGTGGTGTTCAATTGCTTTCCGTCCAACTCGTGCATGACCTTGAAGAACTGGTTCTTCCTGACGACCGCGATATGTTTGTTCTCCTTGTGGTCATACTTTTGGGGATAATCAGCCGGTTTGGCTGGGATCCTGCAGCAATTGAACATGTACTCGTAGCTGCTCATGGCCATGGGGAGCTTCTTCATGTATTCAGGCTCGAGAGTCTTCTCGTCAACCATCTTCTTGAACTCGAGGACGGCCGTCGAGATGGCGGCGGCCCTCTTGGCCGGGTCCCGCCTCGTGCGGTCATCGCGGTGGGAATAGAAGTAGGAAACATAGGGAATCACAGGGTCGCGGTAGCCCAGGTATGCGGAAAAGTTCCACCATTCGCTGATCCAATTCTTGACCTCGGGCTTGCTCGCATGCTCGACCAACCGCTTCTGCAACTCCGGTCCCTGGCCACCTGGTTTGAGGAAGTCCTCAACAGCCTGTGCCGTCTTCTTGAACTCGTCGGCGGTCAGGAGGGGGTGGACGGACTTGAGGTATCGCTTGGCGGTCTCTTCGAGGGTCGGGACGGGGAGCCGGGGGAGGGAGTCTTCGAAGCGCAACATCTTGCCCTTGGACATGTCCTCCTTGTACCCTGCGGGAAGCAAACATTTTATATCAGCGTCTCTTCGGGGAATTGATCATCGGGATTGGGGTCCGGGGAATGGGTGACAATGGCGCAAGCCACGTCTCAAAGCACCTACCGGGTGGGAGAGTCGAGTTGGCGCGGCGAGTGGGTGCCATGACGGACAGTATGGGGGGTAACTGTTTGCGGAGGGAGAAGGTTAGCGCATGGCGGGGAATTGGAGAGAGGGTTGCAGGAGGGACGCCGGATGTGGATGTGGGTGTGGATGTGGATGGAGATGGAGCTGAGCCGGGAGGAGTGGTGGTGGTGGTGGTGGTGGTGGTGATATTTGTAGGGTACAGCAGTCGGAGTCGGCTGGCGAGCGGGTCTCGTGATACGCAGTACACAGGTGGTCCTTCTTGACAGGCAAACAAGAAAGGCTACTCACCCTTCGGGGCGCGGTGGTGGTGTTGGGCGAGAAGATGCGCGTCTTTCGGAGGAGTCCTTGTGGAGGGAGAGCACGGGCTCGGACTAGCAGAGCATTATTCCACATATCCCCACTGGATATTTATTCAGTGCGCACTGGCAGCGTTTACGGATCCAAGTGTTTTTGATATAGAAGATTGCGCCGGAATGGTCGTGTCGAGGCCGAGGGTAATCGGGAGACGGGCACCCTAGTAGGAGCTGCAGCAGAGGATGGATGGCCGCGCTGCCGTGGAGCTGGGTGGGAGGGCTACCGTAGCCGAGGCAGAGGAGGGGGAGCTTGGGAAGATAGTACCGTGGACGCGATGCAAGCTGAAGCAGTGCTGAGCTTTTATTTGCAGTCAACAAGAGCCGTATGTACTGTAGCATGTATAGCTGAGCCCGCTTCTTTTTTTTTTTCTTGCCTGACGCCGGGGGGGATGTACTTGGTACTTGGTACTTGACTTGGGCTGGTCTGGTGCTGGTCCGCTGGATACGGCTATGCACCTCGCGTCTTCCTCGTCCCCAGCACTCCAGGAGTCCAGGACCGCCAGCAGCAGTGATTGACGCCGGGAAGATGGGATTGGGTCGCTTGGCAATGGTTGCAGGCGGATGGAAGATGAGGTACGAGGTATTCTAACAACCTTGTTGGCTCGGCTGTTTGTTCGCCTGGCTGAGAGCCTGGGTACGGTACGGCAGTAGAGGAGACAGCTATTTGGGACTCGGAATATAGACAAGAGCTCGGCTGAACAGTGGTCACTGACAAGCAAGTATCGAGGTACTTCTCACCACTCTCTTTCCCTCGGGAGCGGCCAATTGCTTTTGTAAACACGTCGTCGGGCTGCTATCCGCGTCTCCACTCTTGACCTGGTGCCGCTGGTCACGCCGGCCGTCTGAATTGTTGAGTCTCTGGTCATCCGTCTGGCATCCTAAAAGCTATGCAGGCTGCACCTGCAGGTCCTCTGCTTTTTGGTGTCTCGCGGCGCTGTCACCCTCCGCATTCTCCGCCGCATCCGCCCCCAGAGTCGCTTCCTCTCCACGTTTCGCTGCCATCAACGCTGCATTTGCTGCACCATCTCCCAATCACCTTTCACCTCTGTTTCACCATTTGCACAAATCTTGCCTAAGCATGTCCCCTTCTTTCGACGTGCAGCTGTACCTTGTACCGTTGAGATAGTCGACCCGATCCCGCGTACCCACCTGAGCAAAACCTCTGCAGTTCCAACCTCCCCCCGCCAACCACCTGAATTGTTTCTGTCATCAATACTATCTCCATTGCAATCTCTGTCTGCTGTCTGGATTGGATACCGACATGTTCTGGAGGAGGCTCTGCTTGATCCCTGGTATCCTACCACGTCCTCATACAACCCCATCTGCCGTCCCATGTCTGTACGGTACATGGAGACCCGTGAGACCGGACAAGTCGTCACCGGAGCCGCTGCCGCTGCGCCGCATGCTCTGCCTTGCATGCTCTAAGCTTTGTGAGATCCTGCGAGGTGTGCTTTCACCCCAATCAGAGCTGTAGAACACCCCAGCCTCCCTCCATCACGTGATTTGTCTCCCCCCACAAACCCATGCATTTGCCCTGTCTTTTCTATTTTCAATTATTCCGCTACCGTGTGGAACGGTCCCGCGTGTTAGGAAGCCATCCCCAAGTCTGCATCTTTGCGTCAGAAGATCACTTGGAGATCGCTGCTGTGCAGCTCGTATACGAGGTAGGATCCCACTCCATCTTACAAGGAGCTTTTATACCACCATCAGCGATGTCTTGTCCAGCGGTTTGCTGCCTTGCCTCTACGACTCGATTATCAGCTTTGAAAGACGTTGTGAAGACTTAACTTTCTTTCGATCGTTCTCGCTTGCAACGTCTTGTTCAACGGTAAGTGCTGCTGCTCGCAGGTCCAATTATCCAAATGACTCGTATGAACTTAGTATTCTGTACTAGTTAGACACGCTGCAGCAGTTCTTGAGGGCATCGGCAAATTGGACATGTCACGTGTTGAACAGGCGCCTTCCTCAGCTGATTTAATGCACATTTCCCTGGTAACCGATACCTGTCTGCACGACCAGCGTCCGTACAAACTTGAACGTTACGCCCAAGACTGCCTTTTTGAGAAGGGAGGCTGAACAATCTTTCAACCGGTCAGGGCATAGATGCGGTGAAAGCGTTGTAAGAACATCTCTTCCCCGCTTTCGGGAAGGCTTTCAACGGCGGAAATAGGCAATGGTCTGCTTCAAACAGAAACTTCAATCTCCAGTTTATTCCTTGGAGTTAAATCTCCAAGATTCGTAGTATGTCTATGTGGCGGTCGTATATTCGTGAGGAGCCGTAGGAAATGATATACCTAGAAAAGTGACAGCGGCGATTGAAGGTCAATGGAATTAGAAACAAGAAGATGACCAAAGCCCAACCTGCTTCAGGCCCGGGATAAAGCATGAGTATATGGAAATGATAACCAGCCAAAGCCACAGTCAACAACGCAGTATCCATATCTTGAGTACGCTAAAGAAGACTGGCGAACCTTCAATTCCATGCCTGCCTATTCAGCAGCCATACATCCAACGGCGAGAAAAATTCAACCGCAGCTCTCGCCCACTTAAACGCTTCTTCAATCGTTTGTCCACATCCAAGCGCTCTGTAGAACTCCCTCGAGAAATTGATCGAGCTTTCGTCATCGATCGCACCACCAACCACAATTGCACATCCGACAGCTTCAGCGATCGCCTGTGCGTGTCCCATCGAGTAGCAGGAATTCAAGATGACGAGTTTGAGCGACTGCTGTTGACTGAGGAGACTGGCGAGCGCGGTCTTGTGGACTGGTACCGCATTGTCTTGGTCATCCAGAAACAAAATGTCGGTTTGGCTCCCGTGCCCACTGAAGTGGAGGATGTTTGGGTGGTGATAGTCAAGATTCCGACTGATATCGCGCACGCGACAATTCGGTACTTTGCTAATGATGAGCTTGTCTTTGAAGCGTGTCAGACGAATGGCTTCTTCCAGCTCGCGGCGTTCATCCGAGATACGTAACCTCCCCTGGTCAAGCGGTGAGGCGGACATGATGAGGACCTTCAAGGGCCTAGAAAGCCGAGTCAGTTCGCGGGATATTGATTTTGCATCACAGGCTACGGTCATCAGCGCGTTTCCCAGGGGTTCCGCTGCGATCTCGAGTTCAGGAGCGAGACTTTCAATACGCTGCTGAAAGTCTCGAACGTGCTGCTGATCGTCCTGCATCCAGTTGGTGGTATAGGTCCATTGGCCAATCAACAGCAACACCGCACTTGTTGATCCTTTGGTTTGGTGGACCTCGTTAAGAACATCGGCGACGATATCAGATCTCTGATCGAAGTTTGCAACCGCGGCACCGTAGATGTCAAAGTTGATGTTATTGTTTCCGAGGATGGTATATATGAACTTGCAAGTGTACCAGTCCACCGATTGGTCGTTTGAAGCCTGAGTGCTCTCCAGTTGTTGGGCCAGGGTCTGGAGCCATTGGCCGAGTACAATGGCCCATCTGTCACTCGCATCGTTGTAATGCATATTGCCCAGGATCCCCGCTCCGATGACTTCGTGCGACGCCATGTTGTTTCGAAGCCAGGGTCTCCTTTGGAATGTGTCGAAGAGAGGGATGAGTGATTCGGTAGAGCACTCCAGTTAGGGTTCCAGATGCAGAAGCATGCAGTCTTTTCCAGGAAATCAGCTTGTGTGCTCAATAGAATGATCAAATAGGCATCTTACGGTTTTGATAAGAGTGGTTCGAAGACTTGCTCAGCACCAAGCAGCCCTGATGGAGCTAGTTTGCCTAGGCAGATTACTTTCGCCTTGCCTCGAGTCTTTCAGCCTCGTGCAATCTGGTGTCTGCAAAACGCAGTTACTCTTCACCAAGACCAATGAATTCAGCGACGAGACTCTGTGAAGATGCAATGGAAAGAGGTAGGAATACTCAAATAAAAGACGTATGAGGAAACAAAGAAGCGATAAGATTAAAAGGACGGACGGAAGATATGGGCAGGCTGGTGTCAACATATACACAAGAATCATTCAGCCTCGCTGCCTGCAAAAGCCCAATCGTTTCTGTCATGCGCCTGGACCGGGTCGGTTGATGCCCAGGTTCGCATCCTTCAGCCTGGTTGTATTGGAAGCCAATGACAAAAGAGAAAAGAAGCGACAGCTTTCCCCGATTTTATAGTCTTCATGTCGGGACGGTATTAGCACATACATTGAACACACATCAAATCCATTCTGATCGAGGCTCTGGCTCTTTAAGTGTTTAGTTTGTTGATTCCTTGGGTCGCAGTCGTGGTACAGAAACAGTCCCAAAAACCGAGTAGATGTAGGTACCTCGCAGATAGGTGCCTACCTTTGTTTCCGCTGGCAGTTCGGAAGACTCATCTCTGAGGAAATTGGGATGGTAATGAGGGCAGTATTGCTATATAAGCAGCTTGTCCCTGGAATTTTCGAAGTAGAAGAAGTCCGAACCCAATGATGTGGGACGAGGAAGAGAATCTTGGTGGTGAGGATTGGAAGTCACTCAAGGGTCTTGGCGCTATCCAGAGACCAGGCACGTGCCAATCACGTGATAGTTATCTGTCAATCCAGATTTCTCACGCATACAACACGAATTAGTCTTGGGAGGCAATGAAGAACCGACCAGACGTATACTATACCCGAGTCACAGCCAAGCCGAGCAATGAATTGCTGTCAAAACGCCGTCGCTGTGCCATCGGATCCCTCCGCAAAAATAACATCTAGTGATACAGTACCCTTTTGATAACTCCCTAATACCCATCAGCTATGATCAGAGAACAAAAAGAATTCCAGCAACTTCTGTTATTCCAGATGCCCCTACAAGTCCCGTTGCAGGTACCCTACGCTCTCCCACTCGCCTCCGCCACCTCCTCAGGACTCTGCACCAGCCCCGCCTCCCCAATCAACGTCTCTGCCTCGGACAACCTCAGCGCCTCCTCGACACCGCCGACAAAGTGACTCTCTCCGCCGCACAAATCGACAATCCCACTCTTTTCGAATAGCCTCCACACGTCACTCCTCGTACTGGGCACTCGGCAGAAGAAGACCCTGACTCCTCTCTCGCGATACTGCGTCACAATCTCCAGGAGAACCTGCGCGCCTGCACCATCCAGCGATGTAACTCCATGCACGTCGAAAATCAGGTTCTTATTGTTTTCCGACTTGCGGACCCTCGGGAGCGCTGGGTGAGCCCTCCCTGTCCCATGATCCTCCAGCCTCCTCAACCGCGTCTTGAGATCACCGGTATTGGCAAACGTAAGAGGCTCAGGGATCTTGACAATGAGGCAGCCCTCGACAAATTCCAGGCGACCCGGATCGAGTTCAGCGTTTTCGAATTTATCGCTAGTGCCTGGGACGCGACCGAGAATCTGGATGCGGGGGCGAGTGGAGTGGCGGATGACGCGGAGGAGGGAGAGGCCGATGCCGACTGCGATGCCGATTTTGAGGTTCCAGAGGATGGTGCAAAGGAAGATGAGGGTCATGAGGAGAAGTTCGCTGTAGCCGCGGATTCGGATGAAGAAATGGATGTCATGGGGAGCTTCTTCGAGGAGGGAGTACGCTACTACTGAGATCATAGCCGAGAGAACACCTTTCTGTAGGATTGATTAGGTTATGTGTACTTGGAAGTGCAGGCATTGAAAGGACTTACGGGAATATAGTAGAAATAAGGGAGGAGGAAGAGGGTACAGAGAACGGTGATGATGCTAAGGAAGATGCTGCTCATGGGTGTACGACCTCCAGTGGAAGCGTTCACTTTACTCCTACCATACCCTCCAAAGGCGGGGAGTGCCATAAAAAGTCCTCCAGCAATGTTGGCTACACCGAGAGCAACCAGCTCTCTATTGGCGCTAAGTGTGACATTTTGGATGCCAGCTTGGTCACCACCCGTACCGAGACTTTTTGCTGCTACACTGGATTCGAAGAAGCCTAGTAGAGCAATGATGAAAGAGGTACTAAATGCATCCGAGGCATATTTGAGATGCGAGAAGTCGAACGGGAAGTGAACTGAAAAAGGCTGCCCTTTGGATTCGATATTCCCGAGAATGTCGACGCCCTTGTTCTCCCAGTGGAATGCCCAAGCAAAGACAGCGGAAAGGACAACGACAATGAAGCGGTCCGGGACGTAAGCGACAGCAGGATATCGAGGCTGTAGGCGGCGCTTCACTTCTCTGTTACACTCGTTAGGTTAACTGACAATTGCAGCGGCACTCCTCAATGTGACGCACCTGCAAACCATGATAATGCCGAAAGCGCCGAAAGACACAGCACAAGTCAACCCATGAGCACTTTTGACGTTCTGGAAAAGGAATATTATCTTGTCAAGCGAGCTGCCATGGGCAGCGCCCCCAACATGTCGAGCTAGATCGTCCAGACCCATCTCGGGGATGAGCTGATCCACGAAAATGACAATGCCGATGGCGCTGATGAAACCCCTAAGGAATGGTTTACTCAGCACACTGTCCAAGAAACCCAGTCGACATAAACCAGCGAGCAAGATGACTCCACCAGCTATACTCGTGGTAATGCCCGCGATCTCGGCATTTCGACGACCATCATCGTCGTCTACATGGCCTTTGTTGATGTTTTCTCTTACTACTTGACCGGTCAGAAGGGAGCCGGCAGCTTCTGGGCCCACGACCATTTGAGGGCAAGTTCCAAGAATGGCATAAATTAGAGGGTTAAAAACGAAGCTGTAAAGACCGTTTATAGGTGGTATGTGGCCCAGATTGCTGGCATAAGAGAGGGACATTGGGATGTAAAAGGAGGCCATCGTCAACGCAGCTATAAGATCACCGCGTAAGTAGGACCACTTGTACTGTCTTATCCAGTTGAAGAAAGGAATGTAATACGCCAGATACCTGATTTATATGGGTCAATATAACGTGGCCTGGGGTAAACAAAGTGACTGCATTGCCACTCGACATGATGAAACTGAAGGTAACGTACATTGTCCGCTCGTTCTTGACGCCATATTTTTTGGCCAGGAATTGTGTTGTGCTCATCTTTTTGCCTTTTCCCCCGCCGAGCACGCCATCTGCTACAGAGTCCCCGAGCAATGAATGTGTGGGGTCTGCGGTTCCACCGTAGTCGCTCATACCACCGGGGTATCTTCCCCCAAAGCCGTCTCTTGTCGAGGCAAAGCTGCCGTAGCTTCGGTGCGTATCCGGCCGCGGAGAAAAGGATCCATGGTTGCAAGTCTCTGAGCCGCAACAACTCGCAGCGTCCCAATTTTGGTGGTTCAACAGCCGTGTGCGGAGGTCTGCGTGGAAAGGCTCTAGGGTGGCATCGGGGGCTATTTGCGATTCACTCGACCGCACCGACGCGGAGTCCGGTAATGTTGGATGTATGCCGTCTCCTTCTACCTCTGGCTCATGAATGTCGGACGATTGCGGCATGGAAGAATTTTGGTGGTCATCTCTGCCGTCGACTTGGGAATGTGCTTCGTCGGAGGAGGGGGAGGGGACATGAGATGCCCTCAAACTGCTCGGGTTCGTGGGCGCGTGTGAGGATTTGCGGGAGTGCATGGGGAGACGGACTGGACGCGATGAAGGTGGTGATGACGGTCGAGGGCGAGAAGAATCTGGGGTTGACGAAGGCGGCGGCATTGTGACTTGCCCGTCGAGCACGGGGTAGGGTTCGGGTGCGGTTGTTTTGCTTTTTTCGAAGGTGGGACGAAGAATGGAGGTCAAACGTTTTTGGTGGAGCGAACAAGAGAACTACGACGTCAAGCCTCTCAAGCTTCGAAGCAAGCTTCAGGGTGTTTTCCGACAGATGAAAGAGAATTGAAAGGTGTCTCCCATCCACGCCCGAGACACGGTCTGCGCATGACCAGAAGATGATGGATGTGGGTCAACTAGAAGACACGCGGGCAACGTTGCAACGGCTACCGACAGGCATATCCACGCAGAATTTCTCTGTAGAGGCTCTGTAGCCGACTATGCCTCGCCTTGTGCGGGATAGAAGCATTCTCGGGATTCTGCCAACCAGAGTTGCGTCATTGTCAGAAGTCGACCACACGGCCACACCTGGGCTAGCCGAGGACAACCTCCTGTGCTCTGCTATATATTTCTATGGGCTCCTCCTACAGTCTGAAAACTTCAAAGAACATTTGCCGAATGCTCACTAGGCATTTACTTGCAGTAGTTACCTTATCTTCGTAGGCTGTCTTGCCGATCATGGAGCCGCTGGAGTTATACCTATGGATACTCCATGGTGTCAAAATCTTTTTAGTCTGTGTCCCTGTCTCTCTTTCGTCTCTTGTTCAACCACTCAGTATTTTCCTTGTACCTACCTGCCCTTTTCTTCCATAGATCTTGAGCTTTATGACTTGATGGTTTCTGGCCGAGAATTTGGGAGTATTTTCTTTCATATCAAAACCCAACCTGTAGTTCACTGATTTTCTGTATTGGGTCATCACATGACAGTAGTCTTTAAGGAGATACCTACCACGGTCCAACCTACGCAACAGCATCACTTTTCACACGCGGGATGAATTCGTCTCACGTCTGCCGTCGATCAGTCTCAGTTTCACTGATAGGTCCTTCCGTTGGTTCCTCGCTTCACTCGTTTGCCTCTTTGGGAAGCTCGTGAGGTGGACCCTGTCTGATACGTCATCGCGCCTTGGAACTCCTCTCCTTCTCCAAAACCTCGACGCAAAAGACGCCGACCGCAACCATCTTAAACAAACACAAACTTGATCCCGAAAACCCAGCTTGAGTCAGCTTGTTCGTACCTTTCATCTTGTGTTGGTCCTTTGTCGAATCAGGAAAGGAAAAGCGACGGCTTTATTTCTCATCAACCTTCTGTTGCAGCCTCCTAGTCTCCCTTCCTAGGGACTCGGTTCGGTCAACACTGAGATCTTTAACCACTTCTCCCTCAAATTCAAGAAAAAGAAAAGAACACTACATCTCCCAGCCAAAATCCCGAAGACAATCCTCAAAATGTCGCTTCCCGTAACCCCAAACACCCGCTCAGAGGCCGAAGCCGCCCTCTCATACAACTCCAACTACCAAACTTCCTCTGCAGCCCCGACCACGCCTCTTCTCAAACCCTCGGACCCGAGCAGCCTCAACAAGTTCGCGGCAGATCCAACAAACTCCCAAACCCATCCCACCGCCGACGGAGTCACTGATGGAGCCTCAGACCCCATCTCTGCCCCGACTCCAGCAACAACCCAGACGCCCTCTTCCACGCCCGCCTTGGAAGGCCTTCTTCACCCCTCAGACCCGAACAACAAGAGCAAACACCCGCCTCTCCCAACGGCATTCTCGTCTACCTTGCGAAGGCCCGAGTTCCAGACCAGAAGTAGTAACAACTACATCAGGGCAGTCAATGCAGCTGTTGCCGCGCAGATCAAGTCGGCCGCTGCTGGGGATGTGAAGGGGATGGATGGGAGCACTGATGGACTGGCGCCAGAGGCTGGTGGGCCGACTGGAGTTGCGCTGCCGGAGAGATTGAAAGAGATGACATTTGGAGGCGCTGCAGGCGGGGAGGCCGTTTCTGGGGCACAGCAAGGCCTCGAGAGGCAAGGGAGCTGGAACCATGAGGACTTCAAGAGGACTATGTTGATGAAGGACCAGAGCGGTGCGAGCGGTGCGAGTGAGGGATAGGTCGAGTCTGCTCGGCACATCACCTATTCTCAAGGTCGGGTGACTCAGTGGTTGCGACTGGAACTGTCCGGGCTACTATTTGTTGTTGTCGACAATTGCGCGATGGTGAAAAGGAGGGGAGGGGAAATATGATGCTACGTCGATACGAGTTATGAAAACATGGGTTTGCTCTTATTCAATCTGGAATGGAGCTTTGGGGCGAGTTGCCCGTGGACAAGGGGAGAGTGACTGAGGGAGGAAAAGGTCAAAATCCTTCTCTTCCATTTGAATGTATCATTGAAAAACGAACATTTTTCTTGTCCTTTAGTGGTCGCATTCTCATTCAAACTACGATCACCTGACAAAGCTGCGTTGGCTTTGTGGTTGACTCTTGTGATGGCAATTTCCAATAAATTTCCTGACAGTCGAGGTCGGCGCTTCTTCAAAGGCTTGTCAGAACGCTCCCGGTGTTGCCTTCCGGTTCGAATTTGGGTTGGAAGATGGGACCTGGATTGCTTATTTCCGCCCCTACTTCGTTTGTGAATTCGAATTTGGGCTCCAGCGCTCTACAGCTTCCCAGGTGTTGGCAAGTCTTACCTTTCTTCTTGAGGGCGCGGTGTCAACTTCTGTATATGTCGAAGCTGGTAGGCAATGGACATTGACGAGTCTCTCCGTTTTTTCGTCTCCTGTCCCTCTCCAACAACAATCACAGCAATATTCAATACCTCGACAGTCATTGCCCCAACGCATTTATCACACAGCTCGTCAGCTTCTATCACTATATCAACAGACACACACACCTTTTCAGCATCCACTTTCGTTACGCCGACCTCCTCGGCAGAATCGTGAGCCAATCACTTCCGTTGGAAAGTTCTGCAGTGAGCTAACGTCCCAGTCAGGACAAAAAAGACACCATGACAAAAACGTTTACCCAATGGATGACCTGGAAAGCGGAACACCCGCGCCGGAGAGACTTACGACGTTACATGGCCCACTTCAGCGCCAGTGCCAGAGCCAGTCGAAATGTCGGGAAACCCTACAAGGGCCGCAATGACAACAAGAGAGCCCGAGACGAACTTGACCCTTTCATGCTAGGACGGTCATCGTTGAATGAGCAAGGAGATCCGTTTGTCGATGAACACCGGGTCGAGGGGAGCGGTCCTGGTTTTGGCAACAACAACAATCACCAGGACAACCACTCCAGCCGCAGACAACCTCATTCATCCCCTGGCAACAACCATGTAAATTCCAAATCCGGTAACTCTGGTTCCCAGGAGTATTCAAATACCGCTTACGAACTTCAATTCCCAAAATTGCCCAAAGCGCGGCCAGAGGAAAACCAGACAACGCTGTCTGTCATTCAAAACGAGCGGACAAATCCTGGTTGCCTTACCACACCGGTTCAAACTCGGAAAGGCTCCCACGCTAAGCACCATGGACGAGTCGCAGACGAGCCACCAGCTAATATCCCGAGCTCTTTTTTAGGGGAGGTTGTGCCTTGCCCGGCCGGGCAAGGCACAACCAAAGAGCCAATCGAGCAAGACGCAAGCAACAAGTGGAAGGGGAAGCAGCCGACAAGGTGCCAGAATTAGACTCTCCTGGGGGATTTCATGCCGCCTTCCAGTCCGCGGATTCGATCGAGCAGCTCCGCCCAGCTGGTTCCGAAACTGCGCCAGCTGATGATCAGTCGAAGGCAAAGTCCATACAAGCGGTCAGTTCAAACTTACAACCAACCATTCAATGGCCCAAACGACTCGTCTCCAGTTGAAGCTCCTGAGTACAGTTCTTCCTCTAATTAGCGCGGAAGCGTGAAGGCTGCAGAGCAACCTCGCATGGAACTGCTAAAAAGCCTCAGGAACACGGATCCCGTCCAGTTGAAACGTAACTTGATTCATTGTCGGAACGTATCGAAGTATATCAAGGGGAAGAGAGATGGAGTTTTACATGGCGATACCTCCGCGCTGCTCGATTGGATGCAAAAGTGTGCGAGTCCAACTAAGGACATACCGTTGAGGATCTTCAACTTGGAGACCGGGTGCATGGAAGATGAGGTATCCGAGTCCGAAGAAGAGTGTTCTGGTGGGCCACAGCCCCAAGAGGAATGCAGTATCTCAACCGAGTCCGTGAACTCGCCTCATACATCGGTCGGAGCGTCTCACACAGCCCCTGTCCTTCCGCGCGAGAGCCAAGTGGCTTCTGGTTCGGTTGAAACGCTTCCCGGCATAGGGGACAGATCAATCAAAGCATCCGGTTTACGGGATTGGTTCCAGCAAATGACGGCCTGTCCTCCGATCGAGCCAGGCGATCATAGTAACCCCGAAGACCACGCAAACAACCACAAGCAGTACATGAAACTTGCTCAAGAGGGGATCGAACTGATAGATACGGCATTAAAGCAGCACCAAATGGTGGTTAAAGAATGGAACGAAATGCAGGGGAGTGTCCTGCTCCAGATGAAAGAGAACAAGGAAGAGTTCTGGGCCAAGGACTACGCATTGGTACGGGACGAGACAAAAGCGCGAATCTCGGCATGGTCAGAAAATCCGCACCTACTTCGCAACCTGCTACCAGAAAGGCTACCTTATGGCGCTGCCCGGGCAATCATAGCAAGAAGAGCATGGAGGATCGTCCAGACGGAACTGGTTGACATGGTTGAGTTGGGAGAATACCTTGAACAGTCTGAGAAGTGGAAAGAGCGGCTGGAAGAGTACAAGAAGCTGGACCAAGAGATTGAGTCCGCCGAGGAAATGATCAGGATCTTTGTACGCCGTCGCGTCAAGAATGCATCGAAGAAGGGCAAACTGAACGTGTCGTTGTTATCTATACCGCAGGAGATCGTTGACCAGATGTGCATGGAGATGCGGCAAGTAGAGACAGTTCGATTGAACCAATTCCTGGTGGCGTTGAAGGGATTTGAAGAAGCAACTCTTGAGGTGGAAAAGGAGAGAGAGATAATGGCAGATGAGAAGCAGAGCGGAAGCCGCAGCCAGGGGACTTTGCAGAGGAGAGATTCTGGGTGTGCGAATGGAACAAGACCGTTGCATGGAAACGAGGACGCTGGAGAGGGCGTTGGTGTCGTTACGCTCGCCACGGAGGAGTGATAACGAGCGCATTGGTTCCAGTATTATTTGATTATCGAACTCAGAGACAGTAAAAGGCCAAGACTTTGTTCCTGTTCGATTGTTCAATGTGTATAGGAAAGTGAAAACGAAAGGTAGGTAGCTAGGTAGGCAGCCGAAGGAATCGAGACGGAGCACAGGGCGTGCACGTGTTTTGAACTTGCCCGTGCTGTGGTGGGCAAATCATGCTTACGTCAGCGGTTCCAGATCTCACTGGACTCTGGACCCTTGAACCCAGGTTCTTTGCCGCGACTTCTTCCGACCTTTCTAACTTTTTCTTTCTATCCTCAGCACCGAACAACTCTCCACCGATAACAAGACTTTGGTCCCACTCTCCTTCAAACACCACAAATCAACCGATTCACCCACATATCATCAACCGACAAGATGGGAAACGGAGCCAAGGCAGCCACTCGCCGCGATCGCGCTTTGAAAGGTGCCGGCAAGGAGGCAAAGTCTCAACTCAAGACGGTAAGCCAAACTTTGCTCGAGCGTTTCTCCCGAGCCATATCAAGAGTTGTGCAAATACTCTTTCGAGCCGAACGCTGACTCTCGGTACCAGAACGCTGCGGCCAAAAGCGTCAAGTGCAAGACCTGCTTCCAAGACTTCCAGTGCACGGTGAAGAGAGAGGCTTTGGACCAGCACGCCCAGAACAAACACAACAAGAAGTACGAGGACTGCTTTGATGAATAGAGAGGTTGGAGTGAGAGCAGATGAGATATGAGGCATGAGCATGAGCCTAGGAAGGAATATGCCGCGGCATACTTGAAGAAAGCGAAGGAGCTTATGGAGTCTATGGGATGAGATTAATGCGAATGAACCCTTCGGACTTAGCGTTCATCATCTACTGTGCTGTACATGCTGACGCAGGTCGCTTCGATACTCTACGCATTCCATGAAGGGTCCAAGAGACCACCCCCGGGATTCTTATCATGGAAGTTTTACTTTTCTACACCGACTGGCCAACGCGCTGTGAGATGTTCGGGCAGTAACATCAGTATGTCACTTGGAGAGGGCTTCGGAGTATTTGTTATGAGTTGTTGGCTCCTGAGTCCTCGCCTTTCTACTCATTCGATCCTGTCGGGTACAACCGTGAGGCCCTTCTTCACGGCAAGATGTGAGTTTACTCGCACGAGAGGCTTCTAGTCTACACACGTTTCGAGTGGTATATCCTCTGAAGTTAGGATCTGCAGCATTTCCCTCGAGTGTTTTATTTTTGTTGCAACGAGACACGCCAAATTCGTTTCTCCATTCTCGTTTGCATGTTCATCGCCATTTCACGACATCTCCCCTGGTATCTCCGAGCATTTCATACCCAGAGAACTATGTCTATGGAAGCTGCAACATTGGTCTCCAGTCCTTGTCAAATACCGAGATCTTCGACATACATACCTACCTCCTAGCCTGACTCCACAACCTCCAGTCACGTGCGGATTGACTCGCGTAACTCGGTGCAACGATTAGCCGACTCTCTTAAGATGCTGACCGGCACTTCGAGCGCACCCATTAGTGGGCGGATTCAGAACCAAAATGCAAAGTAGATCTCTCAAGTCAGTCCTAAAAATATCATCCCGATCCATTCGCAGCAGCTCTGCGCCGATCAATTCTACTTCACGAAACTCTTGGACCTTGCTCCCGTTACCTGAGTAGTCCCAAAACTTTCTTGTCATCTCACTCTCCCCCACATTATTGCATTCTCGCCAAAATTCTTTCCGGATTGTCTCTCTTTCGACTCCATGGCTTCGCTTCCCCTCAACATCGTCGTAGTGGGTGCGGGAATTGCAGGGTTAGCAGCTGCTACGACCCTCCGCCTGAATGGGCACAGTGTCCGAGTTGTCGAGAAGAGCAAGCTAACCAACGAAGTCGGCGCAGCTATCACTCTCCCTGTCAATATTTACGGACTGTTTGAGAAGCTTGGTATCAAACTCGAAGAGCATGGAGCCAACACGGAGGACTTCCGGAGTTTCTATACCTTGAAGGGAGACCTTATCCAAGAATCGGATTTCCGCGCTTACGGCGGAGCAGCGAACTTGATCCACAGAGTAGACCTTCACGAAGCTTTGAAAAATGCCGCCTTGTCCCAAGGCGTCGAACTCACGCTGGGAAGCCCCGTCCAAGCAACCAACCCCGACGCCGGATCAATAACCCTATCCACCGGCGAAACCATCACCGCGGATGTCATCCTCGGCGCCGACGGCGTTCACTCCACCATCCGAAAATCCATCCTCCCATCCGGCCCCTTCCCAGCCCCATTCGTCACGTCCATGATCCGCATGCTCATCCCCGCCTCCAAGCTCGCCGACAACCCAGAAACAACCCGCTTCCTCGACCCGCCAGGCAAAATGACAATCTTCATCTCGACCGACGGCCGTCGCATCGTCGCGTACCCGTGCCGTAACAACACCGTCATCAATGCCGGCGGGCTCTTCCCGAGATCCATGGCCCCCAAGGAAAACGAGGAGGTGGATCTGAGCGCCCTCATGGGAGAAATTTTCCACGACTACGACAGTTCTGCCCGAGCGCTCGTCGCTGCGGCTGAAGAGCCCAAGATCTGGACACTTTATGACCTCCCCGCGTTACCCTCATGGTCCGCCGGTCGTGCGGCGCTGCTCGGCGATGCGGCGCACCCGCTCCTGCCATTTGCGGCGCAGGGCGGGGCGCAGGCGCTGGAGGATGCGGCGACGCTTGGGGTGGTACTCGGGAAGGGCGTGGGGAGGGACGACGTGGAGGAGAGATTGAAGTTGTATTTTGAGATTAGGAGTGAGAGAGCGGCGTGGGTTCAGGAGTTTGCGAGGAGCGCGGAGCTGGGGAAGCCGAGTGTGGATCCTAAGGTTTTCTTTCAGGAGGTGCATCAGCATGATGCGGGGGCTTTTGCTGAGGAGAAGGTGAAGGAGTTTTTGGAGAGGAAATGATTCATGTTGTTAGAGACGATAGCTTAATCTATGGAAATTCGAGTCGAACGTAGAGTTTGCTGCTAATGTTCCTTTGTTTCTCTGCGCAAGCGACGAGGATGCTGAGTATGATGCATGGCCTAAAAACACGAGTTTCAGGGCTTCGACTACAGTAACAAATCATTTTTGAGGCATCAAGTTCTAAGTTTAGTAATTTTGTGGTGGAAGCTGTTGATTCGACGTCGAGCAGGCCGCAACTCTGCAAGAATGCGGCACAGGCGACCTCACTCCAATCAGGCAACCACTCAACCACTGAAGCCACTTCCGATGCTATTAAAGCGGCGTAATTTCAACATTTTTCCTTCTCGTTTTGTCCGTCATCACTCAAGTCTTCCCATTTTTGTTGAAGCGCGTGATCAAAATGTCGTCCCCAGAAGTCGTGGATATTCCCGAAGTGGAGGAGACCACCTCTGCCATAGTGTCTCTGACACTGCATGAAGAGCAGTCACCTCCAGCAGCAGATGGAGAACAAGACTTATTTCCAGATGACTGCAATCGATATCTCCCAGGTACAGGATGGCATGCGGCTAAACCGTTCAAAATGATTGCGACGGAGTTGTTTCTACTGGTACGATTCCGAGGTTCCTACTTGCGAAGTGTGCTAATAGTGCAATGTAGGAAAACTGGGATGAAAAATCCGAAGACAGCCCTGACGCCCAGAGGGAAAAGCTTTTCAAGGAATGGATAGAAATTGGTGTGGATGGCCGTTGGGTACGTGATTGTTGGCTTCCTCGATTCACCGTACGGTTGTGACTAATCATCTCCTCAGCCATATTACCAAGCTGTTCGATCAGGTGACTATGTCCCAGCGACCGAGCACCAGAACGCCACGATCTTGGACGCGTGCAGGACACTTCAAGAGCGTCTGGCCGCACAACTACTCCAAACAGGCGGGGACGGAGCTCAAGCCATCTACCTCCGCACCTGGTATGGAGCGGGCAAGAATCCTATCGAAAACGACGAAATTGAAGCAGAGCATATCACGAATTCTATGGGGTTGACCAATGGATATGTTGACGAACCCAACGAGTTTGTCCTGGATGACCCGGAAAGGTACGCCTACGGTCGTGATTGGACGCAAGTTTTGTATGTACTCCCAGAGATACTGGAGACCTATAGTGCATGTTTGGAGCCTGAATGCCTTCGGTACAGGATTGCGAGGAAGCAGAAGAACGCTTTGAAGGAAGTGGAGAAGATCGAGGCTGGAATCGCTGCACGTGATAAAAGCAAGAGTGAAGAAGAAGAAGAAGAAGAAGATGATGATGATGATGATGATGACAATTCGCGGAAAGGCGATGATGAAAGGATTGAAGATGTTAAGGAGCGAATTCACAACGTCTATGTCCGAGGAATGGTATGGGTGCAGGATAGAGTCTCTGCACGCAATGGGAAGCTTCTCTTTGCCTGGTTGGACGACAAAGGGAGGGTTATACGGGAGGTTCGAATTCCGTTCGGTTCCGCTATATCCCTGTCGTACTCCTTTCGATGGCGGGAAGACAGGGACTATAGTTGGTGGCTCGATGCGACAATCTGCGAGACCTATTCGTATGGAAAGTGGCCGGAGGAGACAGGGGATGTTGCCGAGAACAAAAAAGAGAACTGGGAGTCTTGGACTGGCCATGGATGCTGTTATTGGAGTGACGAAGAGGATGAAGAATGAGATTGGTTGCCGTTGTTCGTCAGTTGTGGGAGCCTTGGATATTTCCTCTGGAAACGCTTTTTTCCGACCATATCGTTCGGCTTCAATGATCGAGCTACGGGCGTTGAGAGGGTATACTAGTGGAGTTCAAAACGGCAGAAACAATGTCCAATTATACATAATATGAGAGCATGTATGGAAAGTGTTCAAGTATTGCGTCGCTCCAACATCCTACCCACCAAGCTTGCGCTCTCTACTGGTTTGCCCGCTCAAGAACTCCCTGGAGGTCTTCCAATGGGTCTTGGTTGTCCACGAGTCCAAGAGCAATTGTCGGCCTCCGGTATCCAAGTAACGCTTGCATATTTTCACTCATTGTGAGTACTTTGCTCCTTGGAATCGCCAGGAACTGATTCTCTTCCTGTCGCAAAGTCCCCCTGACGAAAAAAAACCCATGGACTTTGCGAATAGAATCTGGCACAGAATTGTGTCCACCGCCATGATAAGCCGAGCCGAGGAAAATCAGGGCTGATCCAGGGTCCATTTCTGTTTCTGATCAGTGTGCGATTCTTAAGGAGAATGCCGTCTTGTATTTACCCGCAAAGCAGATCTCATCGGTTCGTGGCCGACGGTCGTCATCCCAAAGATGGGAACCAGGAACGAACATTGTGGCTCCATTCTCCCGAGTTGTCTTACAACCGGCCACGAGACACGCAAATTGACTCGCTTTGTTCAGCTGGAATGGCTTTTGGCCGTGCTTGACACCGTGGATGTTATCATCACGATGGAGTCTTTGGCGAGGTGCTCCATATCCGATATAAAACGTCATACTGATGCTGAGTAGTGGGTCGATGCGGTTGTGTTCATCGTACTCCTCCCTCCTAATGGTGTATCTGTCCTCGAGAATGGAAGTCCTGAGCTCTTCCAGCAGCGGGTGCTCGCACACATCTGCGGCGGTTTGGGATTTCCCAACGAGTCCGCCGATGCTGAAGGTCTCCTTTGGGATAATGGGGATCCCGCTGCTGTTGCTCACGGGGTTCTTTTTCCTGCAGGCGGCTACATCTCGGTCCATGGCGTTTAGTTGCCCTTCTGTCACGAGGTTTGTCAAAATGACACCGCCATCTCGGTCCAGGATTTCGAGAATTTTCTCGATAGGGGAGTTGGCATCTAACGACGCGATGGCAGATTTCGGATGGTATGCCGGGTCGATTGGCGATGGTGGAGGAGGAGGTAGAGTAACAGCCATTGTTTTCAAAATACTCAAAACGGTGATGATACAGGTGATGATGATACGAGTCCAGATTCAGGACTAGCACTGCGTGTAGAGACGCTTTTTATGTACGAAATGAGGGTAAAGGGGAATGCAAACCACTGTATAGCCATCGCATCGTGCAAGGTGTAGTCGGCATGCAATCGTCTAGATGCGGAATGATACATCGAAGAAAAGAAGATGCATCTCATTTCGGAATGTTTTCACGATGTAGCGGTGCTGAATAAGAGAGGAGAAGTGGTGATCCTTGTTTAGCACCAGTGGCACCTGAATCTTATCGATAAGCACATATGATGGAAGCTTATCTCAACCCAAGTTCATGGAAGCGCACACCAAAAGCAGTATCCGATTCCAATGGCATTCTATGGCGTCCAGATCAATGGCACAGGCTGATAAAGCCACTGTTGACCTCAAATCCAGGGTAGACGACGTGTCAGACCAT
Source organism: Aulographum hederae CBS 113979 (assembly GCA_010015705.1). NCBI lineage: Eukaryota > Fungi > Ascomycota > Dothideomycetes > Aulographales > Aulographaceae > Aulographum > Aulographum hederae. Next base: position 238,391 of record ML977137.1, on the reverse strand, counting down.
GATAAAGCTCAAGCGCTAGACAAGATGCACTCTGCGATTGGTCGTGGAAAGGGAGTGTCAGTACAGACGGATCATGGGAAGCATGCTAGATCCTGATAGAACTGGGGCATTGAATGAGAAGGGCAGCACGATTGGTATTGCCCAGCGGAAAGGGGCTTGTTCGAGATACTCGCCTTGGTGTTATAAGGAGGAGGTAGGTAGGATTCTCTTGCGCTTAGGGGACCCTGAATCGTCACCAGAATCGCTCCTACCTAACCTTAAGTATCATCAACAGCGTCGTTCCTGCCTTTTCAAGACTTTTCGAAACCCACTTAGCCCGAGTGTAATTCATCACAAGAAAAGTCATCATGGCAGAAGTTCTTCAACCTCTCCACCATCTTCCCAACGTATCCTCCAGCAATCCCCTCAACATGGATGTTCAATCCAGGACCGACTTCAAGTTCAAGCCCATCATCAATGACACTCTACGCTCCGCTGAGAATACTTCACACACGACTTTCGATGCAAAGCGACATCTGTCCTTCACCGAAAGCCCGAAAGTCCTGACCATGAAAGACATTGGAGCAGAAAACACAGGTATCTCTCCCGTAGCAGTCTCCGAGCCATTCCCTCTCTTCACCCAGGAGGCCATTCTGGCCATGCGGACTGAGATCTTGAAGCCCGAGGTATGGGAGAACTGCTTGTATAGCACCGAGTTTGCTGCCTGTCAGCTTCGAGGTCATTGTCCGAAGTGAGTTGCTTCTCGCCCTTTCCTCTTGATCAAGTGCTAACAAGAACAGGTATGCGCCATTCATGTATGACGCATGGAAAGACCCTCGTACCATCTCGATTGTCTCAAAGATTGCCGGAATCGATCTGGTCCCAATTGTCGACTACGAAATTGGTAACATCAATATCGCCGTTGCCGATGAGTCGAGGAAGAGCGTTACCGGCGATACCGCAGGGGTCACACATCTACATCGCGACAGCTACCCGTTCGTTTGTGTAGTTATGATGAGCGATGCCTCCAACATGGTCGGAGGAGAGACCGCAGTCAAGACGGCGTCTGGTGAAATAATCAAAGTTCGAGGACCACAGATGGTGAGAGCATCCATATTCTCCACAAAGCAGCACCATGCTAATCCTTATCTCCAGGGCTGCGCCGTCGTGCTCCAAGGCCGTTACATCGACCATCAGGCTCTGGCTGCTACACGAGGCAGCGAAAGAATTACCATGATCACTGCCTACCGCCCTCGTGATCCCATGTTGCAAGACGACTCGGTGCTTACGTCGATCCGACCCATCTCAAACTTGTCGGAAATATACTTTCAGTGGTCCGACTATCGCCTGGAGGTGCTCGAAGAACGTATTCGCGCACTGCGCAAGGTCATGTGGATCCAGCACAGCTTGGGCAGAGATACGGATACCAAGAGGGTGAAAGCCTTCCTGAGAGATCAGGAAGAATACCTTACTCAGACAAATAAGGAAATCATCGAGAATATCGGAAAGGTGTAGGCTGGGATCCGATGGAGACTGGGGAGAAAGGAGGAGAGTTGAGAATGGAAGGACTTTCAAGTTCGACAAGATTGAGCGAGTAGCGACGCTTGACTTGAGATATAACGCACCTCCGTCACGAGGTGGAGTAAATCTATGGCCTTCTCTCCGTCATAGACCCTTTCTTGTCGTAGCTAGTCTTCATTTTATGCAAATTGTATCATAGTGAGCTTCTGCATCGCCTGAAAATGGCTCGCTGAAGAAAATAAGCAAGTGTTTCAACATACAAAAGGCGGACGAGGAGTCGGTCAGAGAGTCATCAAATTGGTAAACAAAGCCACTAAGAATTGGTTTTCTGCCCGTGATTAACAACCATCCGCAGCCCGGCTTGCTGGAGTGCCACGTGCCGGCCGCATGATATTTAAGCACGTGACAGAAGACAATTCCAAGTCGACTCCCATCACATTACTGCGAGATTGGCAATGATTCAGTCACGTAATGGAAGGCGGGCAGGCAAAACACTGCACGGAGTAATGAAAAATTCGGAATAAAAAACCGTCTGAAAACAGAAGTAACTAGCCGAAATATCGTTCGACTTGGTGTCGGGGTTCGTAGGGACCACGTCTAAATGGAACTCGGCGACTGGGAAGATATGGAAGACTCGGCCCTCCTAAGCGAGTCCATCGTGACCAATAAGATTAGGAAATAAAAAGTCCAATGTCTCCTTGAAGACTCGAAGATGCAAAGTGTTCAGGTCGGTAATCATTCAATGGCCTGATACGAGCGTTGGGATGTACCCATTATTCTCGACCGCTCATTCAGTTGGTGCTCCCTCGTGAGATTCGTCAGGCTCAATCGCACTAAGAGGTATGTAACCTAGGGGCTCTTCGTTTTCATCCATTTGGATATCTGTACGAAGTCAAAAAGTCGATCTTCAAGACTGTGCACGTGCATTGGTTAACAACATACCTTCGATATGCCAGTCTCCCAGGGTTCCAAGACTCCGCTTTGTAGGACCTGGACTGTTTGTAAAGCTGACCTGACATTGTCTCCAACCTCTCTGTGCGGCAAACCCGGCTGTAGGCTTGGGCGGGTCTTTCGTAAAGCAGTAACCTACCAACATGTTAGCAAAGGGATTCAGGGTTAAACGTAATAAATCCACAAACCATTGGCTTTGTTGTATCGGTAAATATCTTTCTGTCCAAAAATGTTTACGGCACATAAGACTTGAGTTGCATCCACGTCCGAAGCGATTTTACCCTTTTTCGAGCTCCACGAGGTGAAGGCCTGATCACCCCACGCAGCACCATCTGTACGTCCTGATGGGTATGAGAGTCCATATGTGTAGTTTCGCTTGAACATGTATCCCATATTCTTGACAGTGCTTGTGAGACCTGGCTGTATAGGAATGCGGTTCGGATAGACTGCCAGGCGCTGCCAACGACCTGGTCCAACACCTTGGACCCAATCCGGATCGTCCCACCGTTTCCATAATTCTTCCGGCGGTATGGTTTTGTCTTTCCGGTTCTGTTCATCCGCGTGTTTGACATTGGTCGATAATGAACGGAGAAGGCCTGTGTGTGAAGGTTAGTGAAGATTCTGTGGGAGTTCCAGAAACTAATCCACTAACCTATGCAGTTACCCTGTATGGTTTGTTGCCAAGCTGGAACGCAAGTAGAGCTCAGGCGAATGGGCCTCAGTGGGTCAGTTGACGTGAAATCACCTCCCTCTTCAGAACTAGCGTAAGGGAATTCGTCGCAGCTTGAAAGCCGCTCAAATCCTGTAAAGGCCTGATAACCTTCGTTCACTTGGGAACAAAAGCCTTTTTTGCTAAATGCCAACCTCAGTCAGTTATGGATCATCCAGCCTTGGTATTATGGGTAAAATGGATTTCGGAGGAACCGCGAGATTAATCAAAGTGGAGCTTACTTTATCCTCTTGCAGGCGAAATTTCTGCGCGCATCGATCCTCTTACTATCAAGTTTTGGAACAACATTTGGGTCGAATGTTAGGACATAGCCAGTGTTTGGCAACGATCTCCGGCGAAAATAATCTTGCTGTCCAGTGCAGATACCAGGAACAACCATCTTCTTTTTCTTCGGAAATTTCGTGCTGCTCAGTTTGGCATCACCGAAGACTTTGCAGTTTACTTTTCTGAAATCAGTGAAGCCCTGGAAGTCTATTGCAGACTTACCTCGTAGATCTGGCAGTGTACTTCCACAGGTCTGAGCCGCTGCCTTCGCTCGAGTAACAGCACGCTTCACAGTCTCACTTGGGGCGGATGTGTCACAGTCGCACTTGCAAGCATCGTTTTCAGGGCAGTCGAAAAGCTGACTGAGCGAGAATTCCGGTTTACTCCCAGTCGGGTCTCCATCCGGATCAATCTGTCGCCGAAACATCTGATCAATCGCCATGGAAGCGTTGGCGGGACTCGTCTCCGATCCATCAGCTCGTTTCCGCGCTCGGTTCATGTCGGGGGTTTCGATATCGACCGCAGCAGCTTTGTTTAGCAATCCACGTCGAGGGAACTTGATTGGATCGGCCGGTATTTCATCTCTTTTGATAGGTATGGTTTTTGCAGCAATCCCTTGTGGAGGAGACTCGTATAACGGAATGACGGCCGGCGCATCGAACAGTTCCTTGCTTTTGATGTACCAAGGAAACAGCGGTATTTTTGCCCTTCCGCCGTATCCTACGTTGTATTTCAAGTAAGCCCCATACTTGTAGGTCGACAATTGTTCTCCGGAAATGTCAATCGATCCATGAGCCTCTGCATGGAGGTTGAGAGTGCTGTTGACGTAGCCCACAATCTGTGCATTGACGAGAGTGCCTCCTAGGCCCGGCATACCGACCTGTATGCCGAGACTTGCCTGTTTTGGCCAGTCAGTACATCGTATTTTGAGGTCTGAGGAGTTCATGTTACCTCTGGAGTCACTAAAACATCGATATCTGCTACCGCAGAGACGCTGGCACTGAACTCTGGAGTGATTCCTTGCTTAACCGGTTCCGGATCACTATCGAGGCCAACAAGCGCATTGTACTCGGAGCTGTGCTCATCATCTGGCCAGTACCATTCTTGCTTTTCGAAACTGAAGCGCACTCCCACTTGCATCTGGCCACTCAGGACGACTGTAGATTTCAGCTGCCCAAAAACATCTAGAGTTGGACCAACCGCTGCAATGCCCTTGATCGCCAGGCCTGGCCATGAGAGTGTATCAACCAGCTTGACTCGTTCGGATGCGTACTGCAGCTTCGCTAAGCCTTCTACTCTCAGACCAAGATATGCACTCGGTTCAATTCCGACATAGGCGTAAGTACCAGTTATTTTTGGAACCGGGGCAATTTGGCCTGAGAAGTAATACGCGTATGTCATATCCTTAAATTTATTAGCACGGATGCTGGCAATGAAAGGAGAACACACATACCATAGAGATGTCAGAGTCAAGGTACATAGAAAGCTGTGTGTTTGTCAGCTTCTTCCTCCGACAAAGCCAATCTGAACGGTATGCCCACGTCACCAGCTCTGAAAGCATCACACTGACTATAACCGATGTGACTTACCTCGGCGTATGCTGTAGACTTTTGACAGCCTTTTACTGCATGATATAAGAGCATGGAGTTTTTCCATCCCATAGAGAGGTACCCAATGTTGCTACTCTCCAGTGTGGCAAGGTTGGACAGCCAGTCTACGAATGCTCCGAACCATCGTCTTGACAAGCCAGATGGATCCCGTTTCATTATATGACTCGCTAGCGGTGGTGAAATTTCTTGCTGGCGCTTTCTGATCGCTCGATGCTGTGACCTTGCCTCGCGGATGGTCGCCCGCCAGTCTCCGTACGGCAAGTCGTGAGAGAGAACCGAGCGTTTCTTGCTATCCGGTCTGTTTGTGATATTCTGCCAATACGACATGAGATTGGTGTAATCCACTCGCATGTTGACGGGTTCCTCTCGCTTTATGAGATGAAAGTTGTAATCGAAGTGGAGTCGATACACTGGGTTAGTGTTCCTCGTGATGCTTCTGGTCCTTAGATGGTGTGAAGGTAGCTGATGACCCAGAGCAGGCTCCATGGAAAGTATACGCGCAAACGGCCCTTCTCCAATATGGGTTGGAAGGCGAATGATTGTGTCTGTCACACCTTTATGAAACACATTGTCGCATCTTCGAGAGCCTTTGGGATGATTGCAGTAGACATACACAATCTCTTCAGAGTGTTCAAAAACAGAATCGAGCACGGTCCGATTGGATGTCAATAACGATCTCTTACTAGATCGACTTGTTTCTTGTGTTTCGCTTGCGACCGTGTAGTCTTTCGAAAAATCATCGTCTAAGGAGCCGGGCGGACCGTTGAGCATCACGAATCCGTAAGGGTCATCGCCAATGGTATCGGAAGGAGAGTTGCGTAACAGGTCGTTCCCGTAATTATCAGCATAAGCCCATATGACATCGTCTCCAGGTCCGTTGTGATACTCGCCATTGGCCCAGAGGTACTTGGGATCTACTGGCCAACGGTCGTTGTATGCTTGAGGTGGATTGCAGCAGAACGGAAAGGATGGATTCTGTCCCGGCGACAAAGGATAAGCAGCGCAATCGGCAATGTTGCCATTTGTTGTCGTCGACAGGAGCAGTGAGCTATTTGGAGGGTCTAAAGCGCTTGTATATTGAACCTGGGTCTTGTCACACTTGTGAGGCTGGCAGGCGAATTCGGGGTCAGACTGGACGATCTGATCCTGCGGAGTACGGGGATCATTGGACCAAGAACAGTTATTAGGCGTATCAATAGTCGGGCAGCAGAATGCTTGCTTGAAGCTTTCTTCAATGGGCGATTCTGCTTCAGATTGGGAGCAAAATTGACCGTTGCCATCATCGTATCGATAGGTCTTAGAAGCTCATCAGTACAATGAAACTCGTTCATACAAAAGATCTGGGAGGTGACTTACCAGGAATGTGGTGTCACTGGGGCATTGAGGGAGATCAGAGATTGGTCCCTGGCAGGGAGTCCAGAAGCAATCGTCGAGAATATCTGTAGAATCACAGCAGAGCGTTCTGTGACCTCGAACGCAGGCTTGTTGCCCATGGGGGTCGGTGAACTAGTAATCATTCAGCACCTAGGACCCAGAGACAGATGCATAGAATCACTTGCCGGATCAGTGTTGAGAGCAAACTGGTTATCACCACACTTTCCGCTGCAATCGGTCGCAGAACGGAGTGGTTCTCCATTCCACTGACAATTCTGGGGCATTGCAGAAGTTGGACAGCATATGTGACGGTACCAACCATCGCCGCAATCTCCCTGTAACGGCATTTCAACTGCCTGATATGGTGCATGGGCTGTTGTAATTGACGTCGTTCCGACGGGACACACTTGATCAGGCCCAGAATTTGCCTTTGTACCATCGGTGCAGAGTCTTGTGACAAAGCAATTCTGTCCCGTATATGCTGCGAATCTATCATTTTTAGTATCGTGTCGTTGAAAAGTTGCACCAGTTATTCCTAACAAAAGGAAAAGTGACTCACTCTCCGGCTATCTGGGTCTTCTCTTCGTCGTCGAGCTCACCGCCTTGGAACAGTGTTCCTTTCATAGCACCGTCGCCAAGGAGACCATTTAAAGCATTGTATTGAGCGTCGTCATGATCGATTGCCCAAATACCAAGGCCACCTATACAACGAGATGAAAGGACCCTTTTCTTATCCATAAAGCTTTGCTCGTCGTCGTAGCTTACCCATTGGGTTCCATCAAACACGTTGTATTTGACAGTGGAAATGGAGTCGTAGAATGTCTCTGAATTGAGCGTCCCGTTCCCTGAAATGATCTCGCCGTAAAGTAGCATACCGGCTGATGCAGAACAAGTCCCGGGAACGCCCGATGTAGAAAAGCGGCAGTCCCCGTTTGGGGTGGAGCATCCATCGTCGGCCAAGGTGTAGGAGCGCCCGTAGAAACTGATGCCCATGACAACTTGCTTTGGGTCAATATTGTTTCGCCAGAGGACATCAAGACCTTTGTCAATCTCCGAAATGTTGGTATGGCCAGAAATGCGGTCGTTCAAGAGCGGGTGGTTCTGGTCCCACATTCCATTGATGTCGTACGCCATGAAATTGAAATATGCGACAAACTTGGCCAGATTCGAGAGATTGAACTCGCGAAGTAAGCCATAGCTTGATGGGAGAGTGATAGATATTTCCCAACCAGGGTTGATCTTGTCGAAGGCATCTCTCATATCCGAGAGCAGCAGGACATACGTATCGTCATCCCCAAGAAGGCCACCTCTGTCTACAACACCAGGGTACTCCCAGTCAATGTCCACCCCGTCAAGGCCATATTTTTGAAGATAGACAATGACTGATTGGATGAAGATCTGGCGATTGTCGATGGAGTGAGTCATATCGGCGAAGGTATTTGCCGCTGAAGGGTCATAGGAATCCCAGCCTCCTGAGTCCAAATTAGTAACCTATAGCAAGAAAATGTTGTATCAAGAGTGCACTTGCCGATTGCAACATTAACCCGTAGATGAGGGTGGAGCTTTTTGAGCCTTGATACACGGGCCACAATATCGCCCGACACATCCGTGATTTTGTAGTCGCTACCCATAGTCTGAAAAGCGAGATTGACATGAGTGAGTGCGCCAGCAGGTATTTGTTCAGGGGCCATCTGGTTGCATGTTCTGTACAAGGCCATTAGCTCGTAGTAGGCAACCCTGCGGCTAAGATGCATTGCATCTGTGTTTTCAGGGCACGTAGGCCTTGAGGTGGGTTCGCATCCGCTCTGGCAGCCATCGCCACAAAAATCAGTCGTCGTTCCACAGAACCCTCCTCCTGAACAGCATGCATTCAGAGGGCATGCGTCTCCGTTGCCGTACTGTCCGCACTCGGCCGTAGCGCCGCATGTGCTTTGACAACCATCTTGAAAACGCTGATTAGCATTTTGAGGAATTGTATCCCGGCCAGGGAAAGGAACCAACCTTCGCAGAAGTCAGGACCAAAGCCACATTGCCCGTCTCTCGAGCAACACCCCTGAGTGCAAAGATCCGTGGCTGAACAGGGAGCACCCTGCTGGGCGACACAAAGGCTGAAGAAGAATAAAGTCGGAAAAAAAAAGATCGGAAGCATGGCTGGGAAAGAGATCTAGTCGAGCACACAAAACAAAAGACAGCGAATACTTGCAAGGTATTTGACTACGATGTGATTCAGACACATCTTCCAGCCTTGACGGCGAGAACAATAATGCTTTCACCAACATTGTGAGTCTCGCCGCAAGAAAAGGACAGCCTGCCCAGATGCTCGTACTGTAGATTACGTGGAGATCGGGTGGGAGTTGTTGCTGCTTGGAGACTGTTGAGAGAACTGAAACTTGGAACACATTTCAAGATACGCGCTGACATGATCCTCGCCACAAACAGCCGTGAGAAGGTCTGCGTTGTGGCATTGCCGTAAAGGTGCAGAAAGCCGCACTTGAACTAAACAAGTCGACGTTAACAAACGGAACTGACAGAAAACACTACAGCCATAATCTAGGGAGCAACGCCTCGAGGGAGTCGCCAGATCTTTGTTTGGCCTGGAAAGGATCGAAAGGTATCTGGGAAGAGCGCGCCGGACGATGATGCTCATCATGCTCTACGGCTACAGGTGGAGTATGTAGATAGCCACATGCACATCTGCCGGCGCAATGAACCAGGCATTCCTAGACATACTTCAGAGAGGCATGCACGAATGATGTTGGCCTTGGTTGGATTTCGGATACGTTGATACCGTGATGGATGAATGATTGGGTGAGTTCAAGGAGGTGGTGGAAAGGGGAGGTGATCTCCAACCCGGGCCGGGCTCGGGGCACGGGTCTTGGCGAGCTTGTTTGGACTTCAGCTGAGCCGCACCGCCGCGCCCCGCGCCGCTCCTGATGGCACAGCCACAGCCACCAGCGCGATACCAACAAATGCGGCACAGCAACACCACAAACCAGAACACAACCTTCGCCGCAGCTCGCGGCCATGTTCTTCTTTTTCCAAATGGCGTTTTCCTGTGTCGATTTCCATGCCGCTGCTGTCCTGCGTATCTACGTCTCCATGCACACTTTTAGTGAGAAACACCCACACTACCTCCTCCGTTGTACCGTATAGCCGTATTGTAAAATGGCAGAATCGCACTCCTTTGATCGCGTACTTCCGTCGGAACTATATCTTCTCGTCAGACTCCCAATTCAAGCTACAATGGTGCAACATACTAACATGTCTTAAGGAAAATTGGGACGAAACAAGTTCTGAAGATGTGAAAACTCAGAGTAGGCGTCTCTTCAAAGAATTCGTCGAAATAGGGTGCAGTGGTCGATGGGTGAGTTCAGAGATCAATGTAGCATTATTTTTGCCTCAGAAAGCTGATTCCAATACACGCAGCCATACCTTGAAGCCATTCGATCTGGAGAATACAACAAGCCAACCGACGAGCAAGTCACCACTATCTTCCGACCAGCCAGATCCGCGACAGATCGGGCAGCGGCAGCCTGTTTGAGAGGCAATGCACGCCCGTTGATGACCTTTCTCCGCACAGACTACGGAGAGGAGCCGAGTTACATAGACAACTGGGACGAAGACGATATGTTCCAAGTGACCAACGAATTCGCGGATGATCTAGGCGGGAATCGCTTGACACTGAATGATGAGGCCCAGTACGACTTTGGGGATGACTGGAGCCAGATCCTTTATCGCATCCCTGAGATATTGGGGAGTTATTCTGGGGGCCATCCCGATGCGCTCCGAGATGCGATTACAGAAGCAAAAGATGAAGTTCGAGGCTGGCTTGCGGAATTCGAAGCGGAAACCCAAGCAAGCGTTAAGCTCGTTAATCCTCGAAGACGTTCTGAGTTGAAAAAGAAAAATGCGAAGGAGCGGGAGAGACTAAAGCAGTGTGTCCATCACGCATACGTCCAGGGAGTACTATGGGTCCATGACACAACTACAGCTCTCACAGGAGAGCTTCTCTTTGTTTGGCTGGATGAGGTCGGAAGGGTGATCAGGAAAGTGCGTGTGCTACACTCCGAAGCCAGCGATTTGTTTGGATATTTTTTCAAATTTGCAGACGACGAATCCAAGTGGTGGGAGGAAGCTGACATCGGCGAGGCCTATTCCTCTCACTAGGCAAAGTACTGTCAAGGCAGCTGTGCGGCACAGCAGCGCCATTTCCATGTAATGCAACACAGACGCCGCAGCCAAGTTCTTTCGAAATGCAGTACATGTGCCAATGCACTCCAAGTCCGACACGTGTCCGCTTACTTTGTCCGCTCACTTGTCCGACTCGATTTGAATCGTAAACGGGTGATGATTTGGCTTGACATACCAGATCGGTCAAAATCTGATCAGTAGAAGCCGGTAGAATGGCAACAGCGCGAGCTTTTGATCCCCCTTTTGCCTCGGAGCTGTTCCTTCTGGTGAGACAGTCAGTACCTAATCAACGAGGAAGCGTGTTAACATGCGGAACAGGAAAATAGGGATGGAATGTGCCCTGATGATGTGAAGACTCAAAGTACGCGCCTGTTCAAAGAATTTGTTGAGATGGGATCCCATGTACGCTGGGTAAGCTACACCACAGATCTGCTCCGCACGTCCGCTTCTGACTTGTTAAGCAATATCATCAAGCGCTCCGTTCTGGTCATTATAATCGACCAACAGACCATCAAGTTTCCTCCATCCTCCAGCCAGCTCGGACTCCGACAGACCGAGAGGCCGCAACTGTTCTGCAGAGCACGATCCCTTTGAGGCTGTATATTCTTACTGGTTATATCAATGAGACTGGTCATTTGGATGACTGGGACGAAGATGACAATGGCCTGGTAACTGGTGAATGCGGAACTACCCATCTTGTACTCAACGATGAGTCTCAGTACACGCTCGGAGAAGACTGGAAGCAAATATTGTACCGGGTCCCGGAAATCATCGGGAGCTATTGGGGCGATATGGATCCTGAGGAAGTCCAGCGTCGAATCTCGGAGGTACAAGACGACATTCGAGCTGACATTGCAGCATTTGAAGCCGAGATTCAAAGCATGCCCAAGTTTCAACCCGGGGAGGATTCTACCGCAGACGAGGAGGACAGCGAGGAGAGGGAAAGTCTGAAGCAAGCCATTCACCATGCTTACGTGCAAGGTGCAATATGGTCCATGATGAGACCACCGAAAGTACAGGAAACCTTCTTCTCGTCTGGCTAGACGAACGTGGGAGAGTTGTCAGGGAAAACCGTGTCCCCCATTCTCAGGCATGGCTGCTCTCTAACTTGTTCTCCAACCAAGCAGAGTACGAGAGTCAATGGTGGGACACAGCTGATATTGGGGAAACCTACACATCCGGCGATTGGCTTTGAATGTTCCTTTTGAGGGCCAAAGCAGAGCAATCTCAAACACGATCATTCTTCTTTCTGTCACTTGTCACTCGCATTTTCTCCCACCACTCTACGAAGCTCTCTTGGATTGTCTCTACTGTACTAAACCAAACTGAGCTTGGACATACTTTAACAAGTGTTCTTTTCTACCCCCAGAGGAATTTTTTCCTTTGTGGAAATGTGTCTACTCTGTAGCTACAGTCTCGCCGCAAACAGCGGCGTAGTACTTTGCTACGGCGCATTCAGGATATCAGGCTTCTTGTCAACACGTAGCTTACTCCCAAGTAGCTGGCTGCGGTCGTTGCCTGCGGTGTACTGTCCTCAAATATCTATCAATGGATCTTTGAGGCAAAGTACCTCAGTTGGTTTCATCCGTATTTGACATCAAGCCTAATTAAGGCACCATTTCTGTCTCTTTCTCCTGAACAGCCTGGCACTACCTGAAAGACAGATGGCAACCGAAAGATCCAGCTTGGTTTCTCGGCAGATCATGATGTATTACTCGTTCTTGCTGGTCTTCTCTCCTCTATCGTTCTTCACGTTTCTTTAAGCCATTTATTTCCCCATTCGCTGAAGTTACAATGTTACCGTTGATATCTTTGAACGTTGTGTGTTTTCTCTTTTTTGTCTCTGTCAAGGGCATCAGCATCATCCAAGACCCCGAATCCCTTCTGACATCCATACCATCTGCCTGTCGTGCAGCGCTCACTGCAGATATATCGTGCAGCGCGCTTGTCCCACCGCACTATGTTCAAGGCCAAAGGCGACTCGGGACAAATTTTCTTCGCAATCTTTGTACCGCGTCATGCGCAGAATCTTTGATTTCATTTAGGCAATCAGTGGAATCAGCTTGTGGGAACGTCCGGGTTCCATTATCAAATTCGGCAGAAATCTCCGCCAGCGACATCATCGCGCCCCTGTCATGGGCCTTCGACGTGTCCTGCCTGCAAAACAATTCAACTTTCTGCATGCCGAAGATCTTGGATGGCTCGACTTCCCCTTGCTCCAAATGCAGACTCGACTACGAAGCAGCTATGCTCCGATCCGCGTATGGCCGACATCGCATCAGTATTGATAGCTTCCAATCCCACCTCAGGACCTGTGGTGTTGCTCTGTCGGAGTTTTCCTTGCACGATCTCCCTACTGCATCGAACAGAACGTAGGTACCATGTCTGCGGCATATCGACGGTATTCTACTAACATCGTCTACTCTAGGACCATCAGTCACCATGTCAGTCCAGCGTCCTGTTCCGGCAGAACTTATACTGTCAGGGACGGAGATACCTGTCAATCGATTGCTGCAGCCCACTCAATTGCGAGTGACCGGTTGATCAATGATGCCAATCTGGACTACCATTGTACGGCACTCTCTGCTGGATCAGAGATATGCCTTGGTGCTCCTTGCAAGCTCGCGACAATCAGAGCAAACCAGACTTGCAATGACTTCGTCGCAGATCAAACATTCTACCTGACACAGTTCCTCAGTTGGAATCCGTAAGGACTTCCAAACACCTCATACTCGAAATAACTGCTAAGATTTCTTTAGGACTGTTCATGCGAACTGTGATAACCTGAAATACATGGAAGGAAAATCCGTCTGCATATCGTGAGTAACGCAATTCTCTGCAAGTAGCCTAAGACTAACAGCACCGAGGCCTCCAGATAGTTCAGAATGGGACGATACACATTCGCAGCAGGAAGAGGTTATCCCAATGTATGTGATTCCCAATGAACGACTCCTAATGTCGTCCTAACCTTCCAAAATAGATCATTCTACGTCCCGTCCACCAATTTCGGCAAGATCCCAACACAAACATACAACCTCAATTGGAGTACCACATCCTTTGTAGACACTTATCTTCCCGAGGTCACGACCTTCCGAATGTCGCCAAATCAGACCTGGGCATCTCTAATCGATGAGAGGATACAGCATTGCCCGTACAAAGACGCCGGCGACGGCGTTTGGGACTCAATATCCGAAACCGCTCCCGACTGTGTCGAGCTTCTCGAACCGTACTGTTTTCCAGATGCCCATGCGGCTATTCCAAGCTCAACCCAGTTCCCTTCGTCTTGTCTACCTTCGGCAACGTCTTCCAACTCTACTGAAGCTGTCGTTGGACCGCCAGGATCTTCATACTCGCTTGCGCCTTCAGTCTCCGCAACAGTATCGACTGGTTGGCCTCAGGCTTCCGGAGCTGCTGCTACAACAGAGCCCGATGTATCCTATCACTGTAAGCAAGTCTGCACTCTGATCATGGGCACGCAAAGCTAACATACAAAGTCCCGAAATTGAAGCGTGCGACACATTATGTCGGCGACACAAGTTAGATCAGGGTTTGGTTTGATTTTAGGCAGGTGTTCGGCGAAGTCCTTCGAGACAAGGGCTTCTCCGAATCAAGGAACAGCAGTCGATCAGAAGCAGCAGTTGTTCCCAAGAACGACGTAGTTCTAATTACGCCAATGTTTTATTGATATTGATAGCCGATTTCAGAGACCCTCCGCCAACTAGAAATATCCAACACCAACAAAAGCACAAAGACAATCTCCCTTCCCCACCTGTCCCACTTCAACACATGGTGACCACGGAGTTGTTCCCTAATCATTCATCAGACCCAAAGCAACCATGTCGAAAACCGGACAAACTTACTCCTACAACAAATGTCACAGATAGCGCTCACTCGAACGACAACAATATGTCTGGGGGCAGGCAGCCTGCAAAACACAGTATGGCTAGCGTTGGGACGAGCCGCGTTGCCGCAGTGATAGGATATCTGTGAGAATACGTGCTGGCAGACGCTCGAGTAGTAGATGTACCAGCCGCAAGCGCATCGGTTGGGGTTGGAGCGGTGGTGGACGAGGTGTCGCATGACGTTCTGGCCGATCTCGGAAGGAGGAATGGAGTCCATTTTGGAGATGAGGTTTCCTACGTGGCGGTTGGGCGAGGATACTGCAGTAGATGCGAGGCGAGAAAAGGCAGGAGATGATGTGTTGATGAAGGTGGATAGGGAATTGGTTGCGGTGTGGGTTCTGTACATCATGCGGTCGTCAATCAATCTTATAAAATGTTCCTTCAGAAGGTTTCTTTCATAGAGTCTCAACACACACGTTTTGTGTTGGAGGAAGAACATGTCTGATGGCACATTCAAGAGACAACAAACAATGATTCGCATCCGAGACATGCACATGTGGCCTCCAAAGTCTGATACACCAATGTTTGCAAATGCCAGCAGACTTCGCTGGGGGTTCTGAGAAGAGACTGATTGACAGATTCTGGAATTACCAGACCAACGCTTTGACAGAAAACGCGTTGCCAATTGACTAGTCAAAGAAGTGAGCATTGAGCAAGAAGAGACTCAATGAGTATTGGCTGTACCTAAGAAAGAAGAAATTTGACAGAAGTCTCCACGCATTGAACGGTGATCCAAGGTTTGCTTCTATAAGTAGACTGGCCATCTGGGAGATTCTCCAAGCTGAAACACACAATTCATTTCGAGCAGAGGCCCGCATTTCTCCCTCCAACGATTTGTAGTTTCGCGCGGCTGACACCACCTCCGTAATCTTTTCCCATCACATCCAAACCACCATTCAGTACGGGGGAAAGTGCAAGTTTCAGCTAATCGTCTTTTGTACGAGCCGCACCAATCTCCCGAAGTCAAATGTTCATACCATTGAGGGCGTTCTGCGCTGATGTTGATGGAGGAGCAGTCCGGACCAAGAAAGTGAAATGCGAAAGGCATTGTATCTTCCCGTAACATGCTGAAGTTGAGCATGCGAAGTCTCGGCATACTCGAAGCGGCTGTCGCCATAGCAGTAGCGAACTCATTCAGACGGTCGTGGCAGGGAACCACGTCGTAGTGGCCACTGGCCTATAAATGGAGTACCATCTGCTCTACCTTGGTAGTTGCTCAAAAACCGTCCGTGAGTCGTGTCCAATGTTGTGAAGACTTCCAAGACCTCCATATTTGGCCAGAATGGTGTGGGTTCGTGTCTGTTGTTCGTCGCAGGCCAAAAGATCTCTGTTGAATGATGACTCGTAGAGTCGTAGCGATACGGAGCGTTGTTAAGCCGTATGACATCTGCCGTAGCGATCGCGACAACGAGTCTGCCAATTTGACATCAATGTCGAATTTCGGATTCGTCCTATTGAATGCATCACTCAGCGAAGAGTCTTCCGGATGGTCATCAATCCAGATGTTTGCGTTCGTCAGCCGGCGCTGTAAACTATCGAAAAGATCTATGAAGCCTAAATCGATGTTGGCGAAAGGAAGAGCAAGTCAGAAAGCTCAACCTACCAGCTCTTCTCCGCCCTCGTAGCTCTACATTCTTTCCCTCTGTTCCCCCGCTTCGGACACCAATTTCCAAGTTTTTCAGAGTCGGTAAAGATGCAGTCATGTCCATGATAGCACCGGGCCACGGCATGTCGTACTCTCCAGATACAAACAGCGTTCTCACACATTTCAATGTAGGCAGGGAGCGACGTGGGTCATCTATTTCGTGCCGGATAGACCATGAATGGTCCTCGACGCACTTCCACATGTCCAACATGTCATATGAGAAAGAGAACCGCAGGGTCTCTACGGCCAAGCTTGAGTCTCGATGAGCGTTGCTTGCCCATGAAGCCAGGCACATCCAGCTTTCCCAGAGGGGTTCAATAAGCTTTTGACGCTCATCAATCAATTGAGTAGCAGGGTCTTCTTGTCTGCGTCCGAGGTGGCTGTCATAGAACCAAAGCACTACCTTCAGGGTACGAAGTTTGCCCCGCCTGGACCTACTGAAGCTTTCGGATTGAGTGTCCTCTTCCTCTCCAATCATTCTGCAAAAATTCGGGATCATATTAGTCGAGTTGTTAGACAAGTGGTATATGTCGTAACAAGTCCACGCCTCGAGCCTCAGCTCCTGAAATGTGATCCTCTCAATTGCCTCTTGCCAACGGCGGTCGATCGTGGCTAGAGGGGAAAGCCTCCATGGATCACCCTCTTCTTTCTGCGGCAAGAAGGTCGCGATATGACAAATGATTTCCAGCGGCAGTTTTTCTATCTCGACGCTCTCTCATGAAAAATGAGGAGGAGCAGCGGGAGATTTGAATCAACAGGCAATGAGGGACGAGGAGACGGGCATCGAAGCAGAAGCACTCAATGCAGGATGGACTTGATGGAAGGAAGAAGACTGAATGTACAAGCAAAATACAATCCAAGTAGTTCGTCAGTTTTATAGCAAGACCCCAACACAGACTGCAAGCCTCATGAGTCAAAGGTGGTTGAAGGCTTGGAATTCGAGCCACTAAGACCTTGGAGCTGCGCCTCTCGCTTGCTGTGCCGTACGGATACATCGCACTGCAGACGGACGAAAATGCCTACCGAAAGCGCATGAGCTCAGCGTCAAAAGCTCATCGTGCGCTTAATGACGCTCGCGATGAGAGAGACGGGCGTAAACTAGACAGGGTTAGCTAGACCTGGAAGTGCTTGAGATCAATGAGATTCATCTCAAATTTGCCAAGCATTGATTAGATAATATCAGATGCATTTTCCACGGAGTGCATGTCATCCCCGGGCATACCTACCTTCAGGAGCTATTGCGATTGATTTGCGAACCTTATTGAACAAAGAGAGAAGTCTGGATATCTTGTAGTGCTGCCGGACGATCACCACCATGCAACAAGCGTCCAACATACACGCGTACGAACCTCAGCCTTCAGGCATGAATACGAAAGACCCATGATATCAACCTCTAGACCCAGAGCTGCCTCTTCGGCGGAGGCGGCATCATCCCATCAGGCCCCTTTCCTTTTCCCTTGCCCTTCCCCTTGCCCGACGAAGGATTCATGACACACCCACCCTCCCCACACGTCGCCGCCGCACTAACATTCCTCACATATCCCGCATCAACGCCAAAGTTGATCCAAGCAAACACGCCATCCTCGATCTTGTCGCCCAACAGCGTATACTCGACGACAGGGTCTGCTCCGGTAGCGCCGCCCTCGGCGAAGAGATTGTCCTCCCCGTTCTGGGTGAACGTCATGTTGTTCGAGGCGTAGGGCTCGACGAGCTTGACGGCCTCGTTGAGCGGCATGTCGAAGTAGAGTTGGCCGACGTGCGCGACTTTGCCGCCGGAGATTGTCGAATTGGCGTTCTGGGTTGCGTTGAGGGTCGACATTACTGTTTGGTTGGCGGGCCAAGAAATCAGTAAGTTGCTTCTTGGTGATACGTCGAGAAGATTCGATGGCACTCACCGTGAATGTGGACGGCACGGCCTTCGTAGTGCCCAGGCATCTTACTGAAAAACTCCACCACGCCGTCTTCGTCAGTCATTTGGATGCCTCGGAATGCGTGGTTCTGAAGATTGGTCATGTCGTTCGGGTTGCCTGCATTGGTCGTAGAGATGACGCCTCCGTAGACCCCCTGAATCAGGCGTTAGACAATTGAGCATTCACACTACAAATGCGACAGCCGTACCGTCGCGTTGGCATGCCAGAAATCGATCGCAGCATTGGGTACGGGCTTGCAAGTGTTCATGTCCATGACTTGAATGTCCAAGTGGAGGTCGACACCCGCTTGACCTTCACGGATGTCGTTGCGGACCAACTCGCCGCTGACCCCTGAGTCCGTCTGTCAGCAAATACAACACACTGTGGCGGAGAAGACTGACAAAAAGGTCCTTCAGTAACCTCCGGGGAGAGTACAGTAGTCTGATTGTCCCCGAAAAGAACCCAATTCGGTGTCTCCATATCGTAATTCTCGCTAGAGCTGTGTGGACTGTCTGCGACTTGGCGAATCTTCAGATGATGCTCTAATTTGCCGTCAGTGTCTTCTAGTTGGACGGACAGTACACGAGCATACTCCCGGATAGTCCTCTGTCCATGCGAGCTTTCTCCAATGTCGCCTGTCGCCTCTGCATCATTCGTTCAGCGTGTCCATTGGCCTCCAACTCTTTGGCACATCCCGCGAGAGACGTGCGCTCGAGTGTCTTCATGTAGGCCACTCGTTTTTCTAATGCGTGTTCTCCATGTGCAAGAACATCATTCACAAGAAGAGTGCCGGCAACTGCGGCAAGCGCATTCAAAAGCTTGACCATTGCGATAAACTTTATGAGAGAATGAGAAGAAAGAGAGAATCAAGTATGAAATGGTACGAAATGAATGGATTAGACCGGTAAAGCCGAATGATAACACTTGGAAAAGTCTCAGAAACAATAGCACGCCAATGCATGGAAAGAGGCGATACTTGCGTTTATATCCGCGACTTACCCAAAGGACTCCACACCCGCGTTGCCGCCGAGACTTATCTGAACAAGCAGTATGTTGCAGCTCTCGCCCTGAGCGATTTTGAACATGACGATGGCCACGCATACCTCCTAGGGGTCAAGCAGCCAGCAGCACTATTCTCAGGACAATCAACCGCACAAAGTCATTCAACGTGATAAGAGAGGCTCTCAGCCAAGACAAAAAAAGCTTTCCAAATCAATTCTTGTCTTTCGTGGAGTCTTGGCTTCTTCAAATACAAAGGTGTTCATTGGAAGGACTTGTGAGCGACGACGCGCAAGAGTTCGGTGTATAGTGGGAGCCCACATACTCCTTGTTTGGTGTTCTGTTTGGAACAAGGGGGACCGGATAAACCGAAGACATGTCATTGGCGGGCAGAAAATATTGCGGAAGAACAGAACGTCGACATATGCGTTTTTCAAGCCTGATGACTGGGCCGCATTATAGAGAGCACAGTTGGCCAATCGATATATAGAGGGTCTTTGTGGAGAAGGAAGATGGACGACCCAAGTTGATCTTGTTGGGAGAGTGTGGGAGAACGTGGGACAGGACATACCCTGTCGGGCAATCTCCGGCGTATCAGGCAATCGTCTGGCATTCGAGGATGTAGCCCCCGTGACGAGGAATTCCTTTACCTTTTCAGGACTCGATGCGAATGTGGTGAGGTTATGCGTGACACATCGTGGAAAGGAACGAGAAACGTATCCGGACTGAGGTAACGGTCTGGCCATGTATTCCGGTATTGTGCACACTTCTCTTCGACCTGCGTTACGACCTGAGTGCGACGTGTCAATTGTGCCCAGCTAACGCCACATTACCTTGCCTTCTCTTCCTCAATCTGCCGTCGCAAGTCCGCCAGTACCTCCCTCCTCCCGTTCAGGTGTGCCTCCAATCCTTCAATCTGTTCCCTCACGATACCAATATCCTCTTCTACGCTCTTCAAGCCAGCGCCTTCCTTTGCTCTTCCTTCGCCTAACTCCAGATCCCTCAACTGTCCCCTCTTGTATTCGAGTAGTTGTTCCAGCTCCCTCTTTACAAGTGCAGGCTTGCTCGTCTCCTCCCGACCCCGCCCTCTCTTCTTCTCCGCCTGCTCCTCGACGCGAGCGATTTTGTCTTCGAGTTCCTTGAGCTGTTTTTTCAGCCGTACCTCTTCCCAATCCTCGGTTGTGCGCGTCGACGAGAAATCCGTCCCCTTCGGTCTGTATGATCCGCCACGGTCTCCCACACCCAATCGCGTCAGATACGCATCGCCAAACTTCGCCTTCTTTCCTGTGAGAGTGTCGTCTTTGCTGCTTGTTCCCCACCGCTGTGCTGGCGATGATACTCGTTCAATGTTGTACTCAATATTCCCCCTTTCGAAGCTTGCGCGTAGGGAGGCTGGAACAGAGCGAGGGATGCGGAAGCCTTCGTGCCGCATGTTTAGAATGTGTAGGAAGGCCAGGGTCGCGTCTTTGCCTACGCTCTCGCCTGCAGACGGGTTGATGAGGTTCCATGCGCTTCGAACGTCTGTGTCTGGGACATCGAGGCTTTCATATAGCGGTGCCAAGCTCGCGAATGTCACGTCCCCCCTGTGATCGCGATTCGCGGAGTAAATCTCTTCGTACTTTGACTTGTCCGCGGGTGACATATACCAGTCGAATCCATCCTTCAAGCCAGGTGTGTCATCATCGTCGTCGTCTATGGTCTCGAAATGTGCTTGACGGCCAGTGATGGCGCGCGTTGCCTGGACTAAATGTGCTTTTGATTCTGGTACAAGCCAGTCGGGCAGTGTGGTTGGGACGTCGGCGTATTCCTGCACTGTAATTAGCTCCACACAGTTCCCCAATACGACGAGTCTTCGCCAGAGGCATACGCCAACATACTCCATTGATAACATCAAAAACCACCCTCATCGCCACACAGAATTCCTCAAAGTCCAGACTGCCATCTCCATCCACATCCGCTAGGTCCCATACCCGCTCTAATTGATCATCTCTCAGCCCACTGTTCTTCAGCACCGATGCAGCTTCAGCGCCTGTCAGGAGTTTCTGGTTTGGAGAAAGCGATGCGAAGATCTCCCAGTAGCGCTCGATCTCGGACTGGGAGATTTCCTTCGCAGGCGCCATCACGGGTTCGACGGGGTCGTGAGCTTGGGGGTCGAGTTGCTGGCCTTGACTGTCGCGGGAGCAAGATGAACTTTTCGCTTGAATACGTGAATTCGGAAGAAGCAACAAATGTACACGGAGAATATGTGGCAGGTAGCTCTGCATTGATGAGGGCTGTGAAACTTTGGGGAAGCTGACGACTGAGGTCGGCGTCGGGGGATTGCGATAGTTGATTGGCCGAGAATCGCCAGTATCACGTGATGCAAACCTCTACAGTTTTGTACATGATCACCATCGAGCCTAAGATTGATGAATGTAGGAATTGTTCAAAATTGACTCACAACTCCTTCATGACAACCGCGATTTAGCTCGCCAACTTGGACAGGGGGCCTTCCAACCTAGCAGGTATGCAGCACCGCTGGAGCATGGCCCTGCTTGTCTCTCGTACGATAAGTACAAGAAAGTCGCTGGTGTAATCAAGTTTGCAATGCACAGCCATGCAGACATGTTCAAGTCTCTATAAGCTAGCTACAAATTATGCTGCCACTGCTAAGTACACTGAAATAGCACAGATGTCCGAAGCTGATGGAGCTGAGGGATGTAGCTAGCGTGAAGCGATCCTGTCAATCAAACCTGGAAGATTGCATAGTACAAAGAAGAGTGCTTTTCCATCCAAGCGCCGAGAATTGGGGGTTTGCTTGAGCAGAGGTCTGAACATATAGCAAGAACCGAACGCTGCTACAGGACAGATCGAGGCAGCATGGCACGTTCAACGACCAAACCTATCTTCGTCGTCGACCTGGTCCAACTCTTCATCTTGGTTTGAGGAACCATACTTGACGTTATGGCTGCCTCCGCCGATGTGAGCACTACCCGTTTCGATCTCGTCTTCCGTGTCTTGATCTTGGTCGTCATTGTAGGGCTTGGGGGCAGCGGCATCGGAGGCGATGGTGGGCAGGCTGCTGTTGTCGACCCATGAGGTCTTGATAGCTCCAAGCCCGTTGATGAACGATGTGAGGAAAAACTCATTGGCAGTTAGCACTACTGCAAATAAACAGTACAAGGAGGCAGATTCACCTGTTCCGCGAGATACCGTTCTCCAAACGAAACCACCTTCTTCAGCTCGCCGGTCTGCGGATCCGCCATGTCCTCGACATTCTCGAACTCCATGTGACCATTCAAGTACGATCGCAAGTGCTCGTCGACAGCCTCGCCACTCATTCCGCTAGCCAAGACGTGCACCATGACCTTCCTCGGTCGGTTGTCGAGGCGATTGGGGACTGCAGCACCCTGGTATCCAGCACGAAACTGCGATGAACCACGATAGAAGCCACGTCCGTAGCCACGGTAGCTGCGTCCACCGCCGCCGTAGAAGCTTCGGCCACGAGCGAGCCCACGGGTGCTTGAAAAGTAGGACGGCGAGTCAACAGATCCGGGGTCAATGCCCATTCCCCTGGCCTCCGACTCCAGCGCAGCAAGCTTTTTACGAAGAACGTCAGTATTTGTTTCCTTTTGGGCTTCCATGCCTTTCTCGGCGCTGGCACTTCCATTGGTAGCGCCTATTTCAGGGCTTCCATGGTGAGACAACGTCGAGGAAGAAGCAGATGTGGCCGATTGCTGCTGTACCTGTGGGCTTTTCTTGGAGTGGATCATCTCGAGGAGCCTGTTCTTCTCTGCCTCGGCCTTCTTCAACTTCATTTCAAGCTCATGTCGCTCAGCTTCTTGGTGCGTGCGGTTGCCCGGTTCCGTCTGCTCTTGCTCAGACTCCTTCATGACTGTAGGGCCGACCTGGTCGTCGCGCAAACGTGAAGGGTTCTTGATATTCTGGAGGCGCGCACGACCAGTTTGATCACTGCTACCGTGGACAGCAGTTCTGTGCGATCCAGAGCGCTGAGAAGTGCGCTGATTCTCGCCATGTAAGCCAGTGATTAGAGGACTGTTGGGGTCGTATACTTCGCCGGCTTCTTGCTTCGACTCGTCCTCGGAATCACTTGCCTCGTGCAAATACTGGCAATGGGTGCCGCGCATGCAGATCCCCTTGTATTTGTAATCGCGGCAAACCTCCTGCGGGTTGCTTGCGTGGCCTGGATTGACTAGAGGCGGACCAGGGAGGTGCGCGGCCATGGAAGCTTGCATTGACTGCAATACCTGCGTCATATGTGCCATGTCCGGATAATTGTTCGCGCCGAATTGTGACATGCCAGCCATTGGCATTGGTGTCTGGAATGGGGGCGCAGGAGAGACTGCTTGAGGCATCATGTATGGGTTCGGGGCAGGACCATCGTGCGTGTGAGGGGTGTATTTCTGATTGTAGAGATGCGGCGCGAGGTTGGGTTGCTGCATGGCATATGGAGCTGACTGTGGCATGCCATATGTAGTCGGCTGCGGCATGAACGCCATCTGGTTCTGACCATCATTGTAGCCGCCTCGAGATTGATTGCGTCGTCCGCGCTTCACTGGCCGCTGGCTGTGGCTGTTGCGACGTTGGATCTCTGCACCCTCACTGCCCTCAGACTCCGGACTGTCGAAATGGTGGATGCGTTTGCCGGACGGTCGGGCGTCGCTGGCGTCGGGGCTGTGGGCAGTCTGACTCAAGGTTGGCTTCGCAGGCAGCTCGTGGGTGATGCCGCTGGTCGCGACTTGGCCATGCGCGGGCGCGCGCTCCTCTGGCTCCTGCTCCATCTTCACTTCTGTCTTCACTTCTGGAAGATAGCTGCTTGTTCGAATTGCTTCCAGGAGCTCGTCAACGAAAGACTGTGTTGCTTCTCCGAGGAAATCGGGCAGCTCGTCGATACACTTTTGGCGGACGGCAGGATCAGGCTCGTCAACCTTCAGCAAAGTGAGTGTGAAGTCTCCCAGTACGTCGCTGTCGGCATCAGCAATGTGTTCCAGTCGTGACGTTATCCATGGCTTCAGATAGCGCGTCTGCGTATCCGTCAAAAACATCTTGATATTACCTGGGCGGTGTGTTGGTGCTGTTGTTGTTGTTGTTGTCGGTGGAGGTTACGTGACGAGAGAGAGGTGAGCGTGGTTGGAGGTTAGATGGAAGCGCGAGGTGGTCTGTGCGACAGAGCTTGCAGTTGCTGTCGAGGGAGCTGCAGCGTAGACCTAAGATTGAGAAATGTGAGGATGTTTTGCTTCTGTTGAGTACGGTCGCGGGATAAGGTGAACTGGAAGGGAAGGAGAGAGAAGGGGTCCTCAAGCTCCTCGGTTGAGGTACGATGCTCTTACTATGTCGTGCGCAAGCAAGCCTTGCCTGGCGATTCAAGACGGAGGCGTGCTAGCGACAAGATGGTTTGTTGACGTCCAGGGCCAAAGCCGCAGCGAGACTTGGGTTGAGGTTCGAGAGTTCCGCGCTGCGAAATACAAGCCACACTGCTGTAGCCACATCTGTCCTTGGCAGCGGGAAAGCCCCGCAGCGGAGCGGGGCGGAGCGGGGCGGAGCGGGGCGGAGCGGGGCGGAGCGGGGCGGAGCGGAATCGATGCCGGTGTGATCAAATCTCAACAACAAAACAACAAACCTTCGAAAGAACTGTACTCTAGCATCATGCTCCGTATCCACTCTCTTGTGATGGGCAGGCTGTGGCGTTAGAATTTATAATAGTTTTAGCAATATAAAGCCGCATCTCTGGATGTTCTTCACTACTTATAACAAAAGTCAACCCGTACTTTACTCCTGTCAACGATTCCTCCTATCCAACCAGCTGAAAGTTTTGTACGCCTGTCACCGGGAGTAATCCCACGATCCAGCCGCCTTCAGGATTCAAGATTAGACCCTCGAATTCCCGCGCATTGCGCCTTGTATTCCCGAAAAATATAAGGATGGATATCTGTCGGGAAACCTTTCTATGACATAGAAGTTGATATAGCGGCTAGACACACGCGAATCACTTGACACAAAGCTCGCGGCTGTTGATGGTGACAGTGGAGCCTATGTATGTCTTTGGATTCGTGTTGGTTGTCTTGATTGTCTCTCTCCAAAGGAGGGGCTATCGAAGTGTATCTACAAAGGACTAGGAGAGTGACGTGGCAAGTGCTGGGTGCTATCACCAGGATCACCATGTATTGTAATACACGTGACTTGTGATTGAATAGTTACCGACAATATCTGAAAATCCTTGACTAAGTCGGTGGTCACTAAAGTTCCATTGACCAAACTTATCCCTTTCATATTCCGCTAGATGCAGCATCTACCCACCTAAGCAGCCAAGAATTTTGTACGCCAGTCAGCGGGGGTAAGCCCGCGATCCGGTCGCCTTCATAATCCAAGATTAGACTCTCAGATATCCTCCCATTGGGCCTCCTATTCCTGAAATATTTAAGGATGGATACCTAAAAATCATCTTAGGTAGAATCAGTACCAAAGGACTAATAACTAATCCATTCTTGCATATTTCGATAGATCTGGCTATCTGTAGGTGAGTAGCTGCAAGTTTTGTACACCAGCCTCAGGAAGCAATCCCACGTGTGAAACCAGGAATCGGCCTTACTGTCGGCCCGAGAGCATCGCTGTGCATAAATACCTCGTAGATAGCCTCCATCAATCGACAAGTCTCTTCTCCCTCACTAAGGGCTTCCCTGTGGTTAACTAGCTCATCTTCTTTCGCTGTCGCTCCTGTGAACCAGGTTTGATACCACGATCCGGCCGCTTTCACGACTGAAGATTGATTTCTCAAATACCCTCCTATTGGGCCTTCCATTCCTGATAAACACAAGAATAGATATCTGAAAATCTCAGGCAGATTCGGTACTAAAGCTTGATTGACTAAAACCTATTCTCTTCACATTCGGCGAGATCCAGCTATCTAAGTATGAGTAAACACTCTACGCTAGTTAACGAAAGTAATCCCACAATCCGGCTACCTCTAGAGTTTAAGATTAAACCCTTAATGTCCCCTTTCTAGACCTTCCATTCCTGATAAATACACGGATGTCTGAAAACCGCTGATAGAATCA
Source organism: Aulographum hederae CBS 113979 (assembly GCA_010015705.1). Lineage (NCBI taxonomy): Eukaryota > Fungi > Ascomycota > Dothideomycetes > Aulographales > Aulographaceae > Aulographum > Aulographum hederae. The sequence goes on along the minus strand of ML977137.1, from coordinate 212,260 downwards.
GTTCTAAAGCTTAAATTAATCCACTTCATCTATACATCTCACATTCTGCTAATTCCAGTAATGTATTTAAGTAGCCCGAGAAGCTTGTGCGCAGATCTACTAATATTATCAAATAAGCTAATAGAACTAACTCATCTCCTAGTCCAAAATTCGTACTTCCAATAATCGGACCATCAAGGTTTCAAGAAGAACAGGCCGAATTCATGGAATAACTTTCCGGAAAAGATTCACAGCTCGCAAAAGAGTACCAAATATTCAACGTATCTTTCCTTAAACTCTTCCCTCTGAGCTGAAAAAGTTTCTGTGCTCCAGGCTTATGGAGTAATCCAACGGCCTGCCTATCTTCGAAATTTGAGATTAGACTTGTCGAACTCCACCACTTTGAGCTCCGGTGCCCGGTAACGTCAAACATTAAGTTATATATCCTCTTAGTCTTTTGAAGCTCGAACAAGAACTCTACCTAATGAACGTAGCTTTCATCAAATCCATCCATCTAACTAAGCAATCGAGATTCTGCACTCCGGGCTCTGGGATTAATCCGGCAGTCTGTCCATTTTAAACTCTTGAGATTGGAGTCCTGAAACCTTTCTGATTGGTCCCCTAGAAACCGTCCAGGGAAACGTGGTAGGATTCGGATTTGTTGACGATACGACGCTGATTACATGGGGCGACACCGCAAGGGAGAATTGCATAAGACTGACTGAGGCACACGATAAGTGCGTGGTGTGGGCGAGGCGTTTCGGCGCTAATTTCGCACCAGACAAGTACCAGTTGATCCACTTCACTAAGAAGAGAGACAGCACTGACTTGAAATCCACAATTCAGATTCAAGGGCACACGGTAGAACTGGTCACGTCTATACGGGTACTCGGAGTCTGGCTAGACAACAAGCTTACCTGGAAGGACCACATTGCAAAAGCACAGAAAAGGGGCCAGAAAGCCTTCGACTCTCTGTCTCGAATCACCTCTTCGGTGTCGGGCCCATCTGTAAGAAAAGCTAGACTTCTATACACTGCTGTGGCACGCCCAATCATGACATATGGATCCCAGTTGTGGGCTATCGATGCCGACGGAGAGAGGATCAACCAGTCGGCGATTCAATGCCTAGAGACAGTCCAAAATACCTGCTTAAGGCGAATTATAGGCGCGTACAAGAGAACTCCAGTCGCGGCTATACAAAGAGAGGTGGCGGTACCCCCACTTGACTTATTTCTACAACTGCAAGCAACACAACGCGCAGAGGACTCCGCCAGGCACCCCGTTACTGAAGACATCGAAAGGACCCTAAACGACGTATGGACGGCGGCCACCAGACCCCCCCCCGGCGATCAAGGGGCCGGCCACGAGCAGACCGGGGAGAGAAACCGGACTCTGCTATGGCCATCCTCAGAGCAAAAGCGAAACAGGTGATCGCAGAACAACGGAGGGCAAAGAAGGAAAATGGTATTACCACAAGACGCTCTACAAGGCTCAAAGAAAAAGGCGTGGAAATTGATGCCTACTTTACCGCAGAATGGCGTGACCGGTGGAAGAGAGCAGCTATCAAGGCAGGAAGGGCCACAACGTGGAGAACAGGCTGGGAGCAGCAGCCTCTTGCCCTCTATGAAAAGCTTCCTAAAAACGTGGCTACAGCCCTCTTCCTACTCCGTACAGAGGTTCTAGGAGTCCGAGACTGGCTAGCTAGAATAGGGGTGGCTGGAGTGCTACCGTCGTGTACGTGTGGAGCCCCACGACAGACACTGGATCATATTGCTACTTTCTGCCCCGACCTACAGGTACAAAGGGTGCGGCTACTTAGAAACGCAGGATCGACGGATTTCCGGACCCTGATTGCTAATAAGGATAAAGTCGCCTACGCGGCGAGGTGGCTTCTAGAAACAGGAGTCCTATCATACTTTGCAACATCTGTGGAAGTGGAGAGAACGGAGACACGAGACTGGGCCCCATTCCAAGCGTTGTAGGTGAAGGGGAGGAGATCGTGCCAACAGGCTTCGCGATGTGGAAGCACCGACAAGAAAGGAGAAGGTATGGAAACCAGAGTAGAAGGGAATAAGGAGGTCGAATGGCTGTGGTAGGATTTTACTGGTAATAAGAGGAAACCCTCTTGCTACCAGCTTTTACCTACGTCATCAATGTAGATTTACAGTGTTCATAGACCCGAAAGGGAACCGGCTAGCACTATAAATTGATTCATAATAATAATGATTGGTCCCCTACATTCGCTTGAAATTATAAGATCAGACGCCTTGTATAAGGAACCTAATTGCAGCTTGCAACAATATGTCACCCAGCTCTCTGCTTCTTTCATCATGTCCATCAAGTCCATCCATCTAAGCAGTGAAAGTCTCGTCTCCAATGCTCTGGGAATAATCCGACGGTCTATCCTCCTTCAATACTGAAGATTGGAACTAAGGATCTTTTCCATCTAGATCGGTATTGCCTGATAAACGTGTGATCATTAGACGTTTCGAATCCTTCCTGCCGCATAGAATAAGAGCTTACCTATTCCTTCGTTGATCGCGCCTAATCTAGCTGCCTACTTGGTCGATACTTTCACACTCGGGTTTAGGAGCCGTCCCACATTTCTTCCACCTCCAGGATCCAAAATTGGACCCGAAGACCTTCCCTAGAGTGGACTGTTAAGAAGCCTCTCATAGCTTAGAACAAACGCAGCCAGCCCAACTAAACGCCTAAGACTATTTTCGGAAGATTCAACCACCCAAGCAGTGCAAAGCCTTTTCTTCCATGCTATGGGAGCAATTGCACATCCCGTCCACATCGGTATTAAAGGTCGGATTTTTCACTCTCTCGAATTAGGTGCAGTATGAACCGCAATTACATGTTTAGACATATGAGATCCGGCTAGAAACAAGAACTCAGCAAGTTCATCGTCACGTCATTTGCTTAATGGACTAACTAGGTATCTACGCAGTCAAGAACTTTGTACGCCAGGCTCTGGCAGCAACACCAATGCCCATCCGCCTTTAAAATGGATGATTAGACTGTCTCTTCTGCTTAATCCTACTGTCTCGCTAGGCACAAGCTTTGCGTGCCAGCCTCGAGGACCTACGATTGTCGCTGCTGGTCAGTCGCCGTACCGTAGGCAAACCACGCAGGGTAGCGAATTTGTTGAGTTGTCGTTTGGTTGACATCAAGAAGCTTCACAGAATGTTGAGAGCAAAGTTTGTGTGATCATGTCGTTTGCATATTTCTAACTCCATAACCATCACAAAAAAAAAAGAGAGAGAGGAAGAGCAGCAAAGGAAATCCACTCGAGACAATGAGAGCCTTCCCGTTCCATCACCACCACCCTATGCTGTGTTTTGACTGTTCTACAACCCATCAATCATTATCGGGTGTGTGATGTGAACCCCCATATCATGCTTTTGCCATTTCGAGAGCCATGGCCCCGTCATGTCCTGTAATCCGTTGACGGAGTCTACCAGAACTCTACTCCCACGCGAAGCCGAAGACGTCGTGTTACTTCTGGCAACCAACGTTTATAGCTTGTCGTAGTACTGCACAACCGGTTAGTATACATTTTCAACCATAACACGACTCCTGCAAGACTTACGTTATCGACACCGGGCACCTCAGGCTTGAGACCCTTCCTCTTCCGCATCTCCTCGACGATCTGGCCGGGCTTTGTCGTCTTGTCAAGCGGGCTGCCACCGGGCAGAATCTGCCAGTGGTCAAACACCGATTGTGGGAAAGCCTGGCCACCAGTTGCCTGGCGGAGATCGGCAGTGAAACCGAAGGACTCGTTGACGGGGAGATAGGCCTTGACGTTGAACAGAGGGGTACCGGGGCGTTGGAACTCCTCGAAGACGTGGCCACGCTTGCGGGTGAGGACACCATAGATGCCACCCATGGCTTGCTCGGGAACCTGGATTTCGACCAAGAAGACGGGCTCGAGAATGCCGGGCTCGGCAAGGAGAGTGGAAGCGTAGAGGACACGGCGAGCAGTTGGGATGATCTGTCCACCACCACGGTGAATGGCATCCGCGTGGAGCGTGACATCCATGATGTTGAAACGGACTGAGCGCATGGGCTCCTCAGCAACTGGGCCTTCCTTGGTCGCCCACTGGAAACCGGACACGACAGAGTCCTTGATTTCGTTCAAGTACTGGACAGCCTTGGTCTGGTCGACGAGCAAATTGGCACCGTTGGTGTCGGGACCGAAACACCAAATCTTACGAGCATCGGTGACGTCCCAGCCGTGGTCATCAGCCAAGACACGAGCGCGGGCCTTGAAATCGTCACGGGGAGCGATCTTGCCAGCCTCGATTTCCTTGGACACTTCCTCGCCAAGAGGCTCGGCAATGACATACAGACGGTTGTGTTTGTTGGGCGACTTGGACAGCGCAGTGATGCTCGACTTGCCATTGACAGACTCGCGGTACTGGACGACGGGGTCGGAAATGCGGAGCGGCACGCCAGCGTGGTCCTCCTCGAGATCCTTCAAGCAGATTTCCAAATGCAACTCACCAGCACCGGCAACGACGTGCTCACCGGAGTCAGAGATGTAGGTCAGCACACAAGGATCAGATTTGGACAAACGCTTGAGACCTTCGACCAGCTTGGGCAGATCGTTGGCGTTCTTGACCTCGACGGACCGTTGCACGACAGGGGAGACGGAGAACTTCATGACCTTCAAGTTGTGCGAAGCTTCGTTGGTGGTGAGGGTACCAGACTTGAGCAGGAACTGATCGATACCAACCAATCCAAGGATGTTACCAGCTGGGACATCCTCAATCGGCTCAGTGCTACGACCCATCATGAGCACAGTACGCTGGATGGACTTGATGAAAAGATCCTCCTTCTTGCCTGGGGTGTAGTTGGGGCCCTGAATGCGGACCTTGAGGCCAGAGCGGGCGGTTCCGGAGAAGACACGACCGAAGGCATAGAAACGTCCCTTATCGGAGGTCGGCACCATCTTGGAAACGTACAACATGAGGGTTCCCTTCGGATCGCAGTCGCGAATGCCAATAGCGGACTCGTCGTCGTGGGGACCTTCGTAAAGGGTCTCCATGCGGTACTTCTGCGCCTGAGCAGGCGATGGGAGGTGGAGAATCATCATCTCCAGGAGGGCGTCGGCGGCCGGAAGGAACTTCCTCATGACAACCTTCAAGAGCTGCTTCTGCTCAAGCTCCTTCTCATCGACGGTAAGCTTGATCTCGAGCTTGGTGACGAGAGCCATGACCTCGTCCTTCTTGTTCTTCATGACACTGTCGAAGATCTTGAAGATGGGGTCGAGGATGAACTGGTTGAAAGCACGCTCAAGAGTCTTGCCGTCGTGCTCACCAACCTTGGTCCACTTCTTGGTCTTGGGGTTGAAGTAGTTGTCGCCCTAAGACATACGTTAGCTTCCATGGTCTGGAAATTGCCTCAGAATGTACATACCCAGAGACGCTCCATCATCTTGTTCTTGTCGACACCGAATTTCTTCGCATATCGGGTGGCGAACTGGCGGACGGTGAAAGCCCAGCCGTGAAGACCGGAGCCGAAAGCGACGGTGCCCTTGTCGGGCATAACCTGGACATCACCGAGGACCTTGTCGAAGTAGGTGGCAATAACGACGTTGACGGACTCAATGACACGGGAGAAGTTCTGGTACAGATCTTCCTTGGAGAGCTGAAGCTCAAGAAGAGCGCGATCGACCTTGTTGATGATGACAACGGGCTTGATACGCTCACCGAGGGCCTGGCGGAGGACAGTCTCGGTCTGAACGCACACACCTTCGACGGTATCGACGACGACGAGCGCACCATCGGTGACACGGAGGGCAGCAGTGACTTCAGATGAGAAATCAACGTGGCCGGGCGAGTCAATCAGATTGATCAAGAACTCGTTCTTGTCGACCTTGAGAGGCACGTCCTTCAGATCTTCAGGATCCTGAAGCTCGGCATACAGAGAGATGGCCGTAGACTTGATGGTGACACCTCGCTCTTGTTCGTCCGGCCGAGTATCCGTAAACCGTTGCGAGCCGGCGTTCTGTGCGGAAATGATACCAGCGCGCTGGACGAGGGAGTCGGTGAGGGTGGATTTTCCGTGGTCGACTGTTGTTTCGCAAGACGTCAGCAATCTTGAAACCGAGGATATCGCAGCGTGTCCAACTCACCATGCGCAATAACGGACATGTTACGGATACGTGCCGCATTGTCCATGAGACCACGGATCTTGTCAAGTTAGCTGCTATTCTTCTCGTCTCCATATCGATCATTGCGGGATTGGCGTACCTCTTCGACGGTGAAGCTATAGTGGGATTTTTGTCAGCCAAATTCTTCATATTGCCGCGGCGGATCGATCTGGGGAACAGAGCCGACGGGATCAAACGGCTTCATTGCGCGATGGATGGCAGCGAGTTGAGACTTACTTGACCATGTTGGCGGTGTTGGATTGGAGTGATTCGAGTTTTTTGGTTCTTCGGTGGACGTGGATGTACCCCGCAGGTAATGAGAGGCTTGGAAGTGAAGCTGAAGTTACGCAGAGGTTCCCGCGCAGACCAGCAGGTATTTATATGAGTCGAGGATGGCGGTGTCGAGACAGTCGATGCCTCTGGCCGTGGGTTGAAGTGGTCGATGGGAGAAGAAACGGGAACGGACAATGTGTCGGCGAGAAAAATGGGCGGTGGTGGGGCAAAGCTTCGCTTACGAGAGGATGCTTGACCTCGCTGGCCGCGGCGATATCCAACCTATCTCCACCACAACGAAATAGCAGATATATCGCTGAGCAGCTGCGGTATTCTGCTTGCAGTCGCCGCATACATTCATTTCTGTTTCATCTAGTCACTCTTTCACAGCCTAATATTTCCGCGAGGTTCGAATGAGTCAATCCAGGCCAACGGCACAGTTTCTGTCCCATTTCAAAGCACGTCCCAGAGGCGAAGTAGTTATGAAACTCCCTTTCCAGCATCACCTAAACGAATCGAGTCGATTTTGGGGGTGAGTCTCCGGACACCGCCGCTGAAAAGGGACACCGGCGAGGCGAAGCTCTCTCCCTAACAAGTCCTCGATATCACGAGGTGCCTGAATAATTCGGCTTGTAGGATCTTGCCCGACCTCGAAGTACGGGATCTCAGATCAAAATTGCAAACAATCGACCCTCAAATATATGTATTCCCAGAAGCACTTACACACTTACGGGCTGATTCTTCATCTGTTCCATAGGTTCGCGCGTTTAAAGCCCAAAGTCACGTGATATCAATTTACAAGACAATGGTCCAAGCTCGCCGAGCTGCCTGTCGGAGGTATTTCGGATCTTCAGTTCCGAATGTTCTTTTGCTCAAGGACGTCTGCTCCTGCTCTTTGGTCTATATCCTTCGATAATCTCTCCAGTGTTACTCGAGATAAGTCAAGCAATTCATTTTTGCATTGGACCAGATCGTCTCTTCATCCTTGTGGTAATTCAATTGGCCTTGTAGACCCTTTTCCCCTCGGCCGCAACTTGTCCTGCAACAAGCACTCGCCCGCGTCCAGGCGGTGAGCCTTTGCATCAGCTTCGGGCATTCTCCCGTCCAAATGGCACCTCAAGCCATGGGGAAGCGGAATATTACCATGATGCGTGGTGAAACGAGTTTGACACTGGGAACAGTGCGGATCTTGGTGTAATAGAGAGGAGAATTTTTGTTCTCATCACATCTCTTGCTTCGCTTCCCCCTACAATGGTCTCGGCCTCACAATGGATACCCTACCCACTGAAATCATCGCTCGAATAGTGGCTTTGGTCGCAGATCGATATGCCTGGGGGTGTACCCAGGAGGGGTTATCTGAGCCTTTCACTCATCTTGCACTCGATAAAGACAATTACATCCCGCTCCGCACTTTTGACAAGCCCAAGGTTGCTCCATTGGCCATGTTGAACAGCCGCTGGAAATACGCGGTCGAAAGTATAGTCTTCGAAAGCTTATAGATCACCAGGGACTCCTTTGACCGATTTCACTACCTCTTCAGAGAAGATTCGCCCAAAGAAAAGGCTCTCTTTCGCACCTCGAGACGAAGGAACCTGCGGTATTTGATATTTGATGTCGACGGCAGCGCCTACAAAACGGATTTACGTCCTGGCTTCGAAAGAGCGTGTCTTTGCAACGAAGACCGATTGATTCGTTACATTTCACCTTTATGGGAATATCTGTTGTCTTAGAACTTGCAAAATCAAGGACCCGGCTTCCGCTCAGCAATAGGACCTCGAACTCTGTGGCTCGACTTTCCACCGCATAATGCCTCCGATGAAGACTGTCCCATGCGGGAGGGCATATCGCAAAATACTACTGCGCTTCCGGAGCACTCACTTTCTCTGAAAGGCCGCTTGCCACCTCTCCGCTCTATCCAGACTCTGGTACTGGTGATCGATGACCATGCATGGACACCACTCGTGGCATTCACGTTCGATGGCCTTTCTACGCTGCACATTGATGGCAGAGAAATCAGACACAGGGATCTCTTGGCCATCAAGCGATTCAGAATTCGTAAGTGACTTTGTGCCTGCGCTCCTCGTCGTCCCTAACGTAGATGTCAGAACTAGCGAAGAATTTGCCCAGATCAATTCCAAAAGGCCTTCGAACACTACATGTTGCGCTGGCATATACGTCCTGCAGAGATGAACAATTCTCATTCCAAGAAGTCTGCCTGCAAAGTGGGAAACAATACTCCGCTCGATGTGCTATCGAGAAGTCTGCGTCTAGTGTCTCACAATCTTACGACGATGCTTGTCTCTGTGAATCATCTGTCTCCGGAGCTCTTTTGGCCTCAGCAGAGTCAACCGTTGTCTCCAAACGAAAATGACAAATTGAATTGGCCAAACTTGGAGATCTTCGAGGTCCGAACTTCGATCGAGACTGCTTCTGGTTCTTATGCCCTCCTTGGGCCTGATGAAAACCTCCCTCACCAATCCTTTCCAGGCAGGGATGAAGCCGAAGAGGACCTTTCTTACGTTCTGGAAGACGAGGATTACTGGCGTTTGATTGGCGAGAACCCCAAGCACTACTTTCGTACGCGTCCAGAGCACGAATATTTTAATCTTCTCGCAGTGGCCATAGCTAAAGCAGCTTCTCAGATGCCCAAACTAAAGTTACTCACTTTTAAAATGAGTGCTGACGAAAGGAAGGATTACGAGTTTCGTTACCTGACTACCACTATCTCTTCTCGTTCGTTCCCGTCTCGGTTTCCGTATGCCTCTCATCCTGATGATGACGGTGACGACTACGGCTTTCCACGGACTGAGTGGATGTTTGGATGCGGACAGGCGCAACTTATGGGCTGGAAGCAGCCGCTGGAGGCAACAAAACTTTGGAAAGAGAAATGCGGAGACGTTGTGGACAATCACATCGTGACGTGGGAATTTTCCGGCAGAATGAACCTTTCCTCTTACTTGCCAGAACAAGGACATTGGCGGAGGACTAGGGACCCTGACCTGTAGGTGCCGAGATTGGCACAGCAACTTCAGAACTTCAAGTATTCTAGCATTTCTGGGACCAAGCCATGTTATGACCCCAGCCTTCAAGGGGACGGATGGCGATGGAGACACATGGCATTATCGGTGATAAGGCAATTTCCACCTTTCAGTTAGGTTGATTTCGCCTCATCAACCTCTCGATGTGGTGACACCGTACTCTACTTATCGTCTTACATCTGTTGCTTACTCGTCAGCATTGACGAGCTGAGAAATGTCGAAGTGGCAGATTTTGAGTCAACCAAGTCATGCGCTCTCTTGTTAGTACCGTACCGAAGAGTTTACCAATCTCCTATTTGTAACTCCGGTAACATAGGTGCCTATCTCCAGACTGAGCATACATTTATCAACTTGAAGCTCAAGGTCTCCGTGCTGTCAGCCCAATCTGGCTTTCGGATGAGCCACGTGACCAGAAGCTTTTCTTGTCGGGTGCACTGCAGCAATCGCTAAAACGCGCCTGCTTGAGCAAATCAGGTTCGCTACTTCAATCGCGTTTATGGCGCCACAGCTGTCAACTTGATGCTCGCAAGCCAGTCAGATCTCATACAGCGATTACGAATATTCGCTAAGCGACCATTATCCAAAAGCGGTAATTCAGAAAAGTCGCCCCGGCTCCCAGCAAACCGATTACATATCCCAACCTCGGGACTCCTTTGGCCCTCCAAGAAAGGACACGGCGCATTTGAAACACAGATAATCATTCTGACTGGGAACCGAAAGTGGTATGTATCGACACTGGCGCTGCCCGACGAAGCTGAACACAAGCAGACCCAAGCGGTTCGCGACAGGCATAGCATTCCAAAAGAGCATTTCGATTCGTCCGGATACGGTGAAGAAGCAGTGCCTAGCCTCCAAGGGAAAGCTTGACTGCGTTACGAAATACAGAGACGGTTGCCCCAGTCCGGGGTAATAGAGTGGCTAGCATCCATCCGCTCATTAATCTTGATGGCGGCGGAGAAGGAGCCGCAGAAGGGCGACGTAAAAGTTGAAAACGAGGGGAGTCTGGCTTTCGTACACTCCACAGGCGCACAAGGCACGTCTGATTCGGCGAGGAAGGTCATCAGACGCCATGTCATGAAGAACTACTTCAAGCAGAAAGGGGAGGGCGGGACTACGTCTCTTTCTCTTCGTATATCTGCGCGGACTTCGCTGTCTTCTGAGAAGGAGTTGAGGGGCAGGTTTAAGTTGGAAAAAGTCAAGGTTGCTGTCTCTGGCACCTGTGAGACGGAGGATGGTCGGCCTTGTGCATCAGGAGGTCGCAAACGCGAGGGCCATGAGGGTCAGAGTACGGGGGCTGGTGGTGCAGCGTCTGCAGCCCCTGATAACGTGACCGAGGCCAATCCTTCTTCCTCCTCATCAGCTTCTACCATCAAGGGTCCACAAAACGAGCAACAATCACAGTCACTTACACTGAACGTCACCCATCAAATAGAATGGTTCCACGCTCACTCCAGCGACCCGTTTGACTCTTTACCAGTCTTGCAAGCTCAGAGCCCGCGACTTGATCTCCTGCTCCATTTCTGTAAGTCCTCGCCCTGCGATCACTAAACGCGTTTGTTTCAAGGGGTAAGAGAATGAAGGTGACGAGCCAGTTCCTGTGTAGACCGCACCGTCTTCAACCTCAACTCCATTGCTGTCAATCCGTCGAATACATGGATGTCAAGATGCCTCAACGATCACTCTGGAGGACTGCTTCATGCGACGCTTTGCTCCGTGTCGGTGTACTGCGAGCTGGTAAGGGCAATCTCCTTCTCCCCGCGTCAACTTCGGCGGAGAGACGCCGCTGACAACATCCACACCTAGTTCCATAACCTCAAGACCAGCCAGGACGTCTACTACCACAAAGGAGAGGCATTGAAGGCGATAACCCTTCGGCTGAGCGTCGAAAAGGAGACCGTGTCGGATACGCTACTCCTACTCATAACCACGGTCGCGAGCTTCGAAGTAAGTCTCGAGCACTCATCCCATGACTTCAAAGTGATTGCTTGGTTTCAATGGCTCGCTAACCCACGCTGTTCGCTCGCTTTAGAACCTCCTCGGCCACTACGACACAGCAGCCTCCCACCTAACCGCGATCCGCAGAATCGTCACCCTCCGCGGCGGACCCCAAGCACTCGCCGGAAACGACATAGTACGAGGCCTAGGCTGGTAAGAAGAACTCCTCCTCGTCACCACTCATCACATACAATAGAACTCCCTCTTCATCCAGCACTTTTCGAACGTCCCGCCAAACTCACACCAAACCCCAGGGCAGAAAACCACTTCTCAGCCGCCCACCGAACCCTCCCCGTCCACCAATACCTCCCCATCTCCCCCACCCTCTCCTACCCACCAGCGCTCCTCGTCCACGCCGCCGCCTCGACGCCCAACTGTCTTTTGAACCTCTCCCTCAACGGACCGCAGGTGTTCAACATCTACTACCGCATCCAGCAGATCGGGCTGGCTGCGAGCTCGCAGTGGCTGCCCACCGTCAACAGAGTCGTTATTGCGGACGCGCTGTTGGCGGTTGAGTATCTGGTGCTGCGGATGGATGCGAGGGATGAGGGGAGTGGCGAGGGATTTGTGCAAGGCGGGGTTGATGTTGATCTCGAGCTTGACGTTATCGACGCTGATGCGAAGGCCGTGGTTGAGGCGTTGATGGCGGCGGCGCAGATATTCCTGTATGCGGGTATCAGACTCGTCCCCATTGTGCTGAGGATCTATTCGCTGCTCGTTTCGCGGCTCCGCGACGCGTTGGGGCAACTGAGGCTGTGGGAGGTGTGGGAGAGAGAGTGTGGAGGACGACCGCTGCTGTGGGTGCTGTTTATGGGGTGTCTTGCGGGACAGAAGAGGGGGCCGTGGCAGTGGTTTGTTGCGCAGTCTGCGAGTGTCGCTGAGACGTTGGGGTTAGAGACGCCGGAGGACTATAAGGAGTTGCTGAAGACCATTGCGTGGACGGATCATGGGATGTTTGATGAGGTTGCGGAGCATGTGTGGACTTGTATGGCTGAGCTTCGGAGGAGGGACTCGGGAGTTGGGGGTTTGGAGGTGGTACAAGGACTTTTATACTGAGACTATGCGTTGAAGTAGAGTGGATGCGAACCACTTGAAGATGCGGTAAAAGGGGGGTTGTGCTTCAGCGTTATGTTGAACGAATAATGAATACTCCACTTAATATTTCCTTTCTCAAGAATACCAGCTGTTTGTATTAGACGAGTCTTGCATCAGGTAGAGCTTTCAATTGGACAAGATCCTGTATTGGATGGAGTGTGGATCCGGGTGTGAACGCGGAGTAAAGCACCTAGGTATCCTTTGCACTGCAGCTTCTATCAGTGTCATGTTCCAAATCAACTCACTAGGTACATTCATCCCCCCCATCCAAGTGAAACAAAACAACTTATGAGGATACAAGTCGCTGCTGGATGGGTTTATCCGGGTAACTTATAACTAAAATGACGGAATGAATATAACGGGAAATGGTAAAACAGTCTCTCCTCCTTATTCTTCTTTTCTTCTTTCGTCTAACAATACTACGAGACTACCTGAGATAATTTACTTCGGCTCAATCTATTCGGTTTTACAGAGCAAGAAAAATGTTCAATGTTGGCATCAATTCAAAAGGAGGTCAACTCGGATACCATAGCATTGAAAGGGGTAGTGTCACGTGAGGAGACCCAGGGGCTGGCAGAAGACGATCCGATTTGAGCCCTCGTTAAAGCAAATCATTTTCCAAAGCCTTTTCGCGACCATTGATATGCTAATGTCAAGTATGCTCTCAGTACGATATTCATAGGTCATTTCACGTGATCCGGTCTCTCACGTGATTCCACCTCTAGTTACCTTGTTTCCGTCTAGCTGCAGACGAACTAGATACGTAACAGCATCTAAGGGATGTTCCTGCCCGGATCCCTGGGAAACAAGCTCGCCAGCCTTACATTCGGCAATCCCAACCACAGCATGACGATCCGCTCCAGGCCAAACCCACCTCCTGCATGCGGCGGACAGCCGTACTTGAAAGCTTCGACGTAGTGTTTGAAGCCTAGACTGTCAGGATCCAATGGAGGATCCATACCGCGCATACGCTTTTTGAGGAACTCGGCGTCGTGGACACGTTGGGCGCCGCTGCAGATTTCTTGGCCGCGCATGAACATGTCGTACGAGTTAGAGAGCGACGGGTCATGTGGGGAGGGCATGGTGTAGAAGGGACGGATGGCAAGGGGAAACTGGTCCAGGATGTAGAAATCGGTGTTGTATTTCTGGAGGACGAGCTTGCCGAGAAGCTTCTCTTGCGGGGTACTAGGACAATCTTTAGCTTCGATCCGAATGACAAAAAATCGTTCCGGTCTTACCTCAAGTCGTCGTAGTCATTCAGGGTCTCGCCGGCTTCACGAAGCATGGTAATGCCCTCGGAGAATGGGAGACGAGGCACTTTTCCTGCCTCTGGCAACTTGAACTCCTCGACTTTGTAGACCGTTCGAACGAGGTCAGTTTCCTGCTTGTACCTCGTCTTGAGGCCGTTGAAGATGTGGAGAACAAGCTCTTCGAGGACATCCAGAACCTCATGATAATGCTCCTGGAATTCCATTTCGAGATCGAGGCCCATGAACTCTGTAAGATGTCTTGCGGTATTGCTATTCTCAGCCCGGAATACGGTTCCGAGTTCTTAAACAGTCCCATCATTAGCATCAAGAATGATCAACTTTACAAATAGAGACTTGAGAACTTACCCCACACGCGCTTGTACCTGGCCGATATCATCATCTGTTTATACAATTGCGGACTTTGAGCAAGGTAGGCGGGGTTGTTGAAGTACTTCATTTCGAAAACATTGGAGCCACCCTCAGAAGGGGCACCGTTGATCTTCGGAGTCCATATTTGTTTGAAGTCGTTCTGCCACATGAACTCGGTCCAGAGCCGGCAAATGCCACCCTTGATTTCGACAATCGCATGGTTGAGCATGCTTCGGAGATCCAAGGTGCGATTGTCAAGACGGGTGCTGAGGCCCAGTAAAGGACGTCCGCTTTCCTCGCTACTCTGCTCTTCAATCTTCTTCTCGTCTTCGGGAAGCGGTCTCTCGGCATCCTCGATTTGAATTGGAAGAGGAGACTCCGACTTGGACACCACAAACAGCTTTAGAATGTGGATCTCCCTGTCCTGGATGGTGGCGCTCTTGACGGGCTCTTTGGGCACCTTGACAATGCCAATTACATCGACCAGCGATTCTGGGTTCAGGGTGCTTGCGAACTTGACCATCTGCCGGGACAGCGTCTCGCTTGCAGCGATGACAGCTTGAATAGAGCTCAACCCGTCGCGGAGGTCCAAGAAGGCAAGCTTAGCAGATTGACTCCTAGCGTTGCGAACGACCACACGGAGGTGAGTCTCGCTGCCATCTTCTTTTGAGCCAGTATCGCTCAACTTGTCGCGTTTCCATTGTGGAGGCTTGTACTGTTTCGAGCCGACCATGGGGCTCTCGCCGTAGTCTTCCTTAGAGACATCGTTTCCTTCGGCAGCTTGCTTTTGGGCAGCTTCGCGCTCTTGGATGAGTCTCTTCTTCTCAGCCTGGAGTTTGTGAATTAGTGAATGCGTTTGACATGGTATGGTGCGGCATATTGTACCTTTTCCTTCTCTTTGGCCGCCTTCTTCAGCGCATTCTTCGAGGGTCCGGCTTCACCCTCCTTGGGGGCTTCTTTTGGCCGTTCAGGCACTTGCTGCTCTTCTTCTGCCATGTTGGAGGTGCTGGCGCCGTCGAAAATGTCTTTGAAAGGTGAGGTTGGAAGACTGGAAGGTCGTGTGTGACTGGAACTGAGTCGTCAAATTTGTGGTGGGGCAGGGATCTGATGTCGGAGAACCTCATGAATCACAACCACCACCAAAGATTGGGTGTATCGCCTCTTCTCTCAATTGACTCGCCCTCAATCCCTCGATGGCTTCCACGCCCGTGATTTTACCTGGGGACGTAGTGCCCGCCGAACATCTCCCCTCAACGAAGAAAGCTCTCACTCTCGGGCCTGGCCTCCGCCATACACCCCCGTCCACCATCACCGCAACCACCGCCGGGGCGCTCAGTGTCGACAGCAAGAAAAATGCCATATGGATCGAGCATAACAACGGTCGCGTAAGTCAGCCTGAGGTCGATAGCCAAACACATGGTCCATACTCCCGCAGCTAACCTCATCATCTAATACAACAGTACGTCCCCCACACCAACGATCTTATCATAGCCACCGTACGCCAAACCGGCTCCGACGCCTACCAATGCGCCATCACCCCTCACACACCCTCCGCAATCCTCCCCAATCTCGCCTTCGAAGGTGCCACCAAGAAGACACGCCCACAGCTGGCGAGCGGCCAGCTCGTCTACGCCCGCATTTCATCCGCACCCAAGCATGCCGAGACCGAACTCGAATGCATGTCCGCGAGCTCAGGCAAGAGCGAGGGAATGGGCCCTCTAAAGGGTGGCATGGTCTATGATATCTCCTTAGGGATGGCGAGAAGGTTGATGCTGAGCCCGGCCAAGATGAGGGAACAGGGCCTGGTAGTGCTGGAAGCGTTGGCGGAGAAAGTGCAGTTTGAAATCGCAGTGGGGAGGAACGGTAGGGTATGGGTGGATGGAGGAAATGTTGCTATGACGCTGGCTGTGGGGACGTGTATCGTTGAGACGGATAGAGGAGGATTGGATTTTAGAGAGCAGCGGAGACTGGTGGAGAAGAAGCTAAAGGGCGTTTGAGAATTTCATCGCACTGGCAGGATAATGACTCTGGACTCGCCAGATCCGCAGCATTCAATCCCCTTCAATCAGCCGATGGACCTAGCTCTAAGCCTCAAATGCCATGCGGATGGGTGCAGCATTTCGCTCCTGGCGGCATACGGCCGTCTGCGCATAATGGTTTCTAAGGTACGCCATCATTCCATTCCGCCAGATATCGGTAGGAGTAAACTTGGTTGACATCGGCCTCAGAAACTGTCTCTCCCTATATACTGGGAGTGAGTATCATACGACAAGAGATTCATTCTGCTTCGTTACAATGTGGAATATGCACCGTTTCCTGAACACGGTTGAGAATCTGTGGCATGAAACAATGTAAAATAGACATTGCAGAACTACAAAGAAGAACAGATATTGACCTCAAGCTAGACAATCTTGGTTCTGATAGCAGATTTCATCAAGAAAAGATACATGGCAATGCTCTGTGGTGTATGTATCATGCTGAAGTGCATCGTGCCATTTTGACTCTTCACCAACAAGGCTTACCGCCTCCGCGTCTTGACTGCCGCCATCTTTTGAACCACTATATCAACATATAGAGATCCCCTACGTCTGGAATTGTCTCCGCTCGCTCTTCAACAACCTTGCCATCGTTGTCCCAGAGGAATTTAGCCAGCAGCACCAATGCCTCGCCATCCAGCACCCCACCTCTCGCCTTCCGCATCTTTGTAACTTTCCTCGCGAAGAGCCTGGCTGGCCAGACCTTCGGTGCCCAGGTCATAACAATGCAAAGCCTCTTGCCATTCGGGGAGAGCGATAGACGGGTCAACACAGGTGGTACCACACGCGGGCCATACTGCTGCGTGAAAACCACGATCTTTAAATGCCGTAAAATGGCGAGGTCAGCCAGAGATGTTACTTTGACCTGGGCATATGCTATGCGTGAGAGGCGTTCATGCAGCCATCCCATAAGGTGAAAGTCAGTATGGGCGAGGAAGATAGTCCATGCCTCCGCTCGAATCTGACGGCAGGTTCGTAGAAGAGCCTTCTCGTACATCCATGGCCGAAGCGGCTCCGGGTCGATACCAAGGATCGAGGGGCTGAGCACCACCAGGACTGGTTCCAACGCACTGTACAAATAGATCAGGTTGCGAAGTTCTGCGGGCAGAGATAGAAGGCGGTTTCGAGGGTCGACGATCGTTACAACAGGGGTTGTTGGGTCAATGATGCTCTTCAAGATTGGTCGATGTGGTTTTCGATGGACAACTGGACTTGGAAGGAGACGCTGCTCCGTCCATTTGATGTACGCGACAATCATCGGTTGGTCGTGGGGAGGTAGGTCCTTGGACATTTCGCACATCAGAAGTTTTCGCTTGTTGTCTTGTCTCGATTATCTGGATCCGAAAGACGTTTCACGCCGAGAGAGTTTGAAGGCCAACCGAGCTTGCACGAGAGTGCCCCACGTAAGTGGTTTCAATGGCAGTGAGAGGGCGGGTTTGGGTGTTGGTGAGTAATGTGTCAAGAATAACATGACGTGATGATGAAGCTCCGGCTTGCCGCGAAACTGGCTAGCCAGTTGATTTTGAGAGGATGGGGAAGGCATGCTGGAAGAAGACGTTTTTTGTTTGGTCTTGAGTTGAGGGAACGGAGGCTGTGGACAGTTACTGAGGGCAGCAGGCGAAGCGGTGACCAGAAAGGGTAGGGTAATTCTGCAGGAGAGTGGATCTTCGTACTGTTGAAGAGGAAATTGGTACAGGGCGAGGAAGGACTCAAGCGATTGGATGACTCACTGGTCTCGATGTTCCGGTTAGTGACCAGCTTCAGCCAGTGCCGCTGTTTTCATCTTCTTTAAGCATCAGTCAACTTATTTTCTCAAGTCATATACGAAGCTATGGATGTACAAGTGACGTTTACAGGATCCAGAAGTACTCACAGCTAAGGGGTGTTATATGGTAATTTGAAAAACAAAGCCACAAGTGCTCACTGCAGACGCAGGCTTTATGTTGTCTGGTCTACAGGATGAAGTCTGTGAGAAATAGCCGGTAGATCTACCCGCAACTTCTTTGCCCTAGGGTAGAACAGAAAACATCAATAACTTGATACAATCTATGAACCAGAAAAATATATATGTCGAAACGAAGGCGGAAGTATCTGTCCGGATTATATGTTACTAAGGAGCAGAAGCACAGAGACATGTTAGTACTGGAAAATGTAGACACCAGAAGTACGTATATGAATCGGATACGGTGATATATCCAGTAAAAGCTACGAGACATCAATATTCAATAACACAAGAAGAGAAAAATAAACACAAGTAAACATTTCAAACAATCTTTGCTGAGATCTATGGGGCCACATACGAATGACTTGATCTGGAGCAATCGACTTGACCATTCCTGAGCGTCCGCAGGAGAGGTTTCCCAGTCGTACGATGTCGATAGATGGGAAAAAGCGTATATCGAAGATCTAACAGAGGGTTGGATATCGGGAATCTCTGCAAGTGCTGTTATCCACGGACGACTTTGGATGATTGGATACTAGGAATCTCTGAAAGTGCTGTTGTCCAAGGATGACTCTAGATAATTGGATACTGGGAATCTCTGAAAGTGCTGTGTTCCAAGGATAAATCTGGAAAATTGGATACTGGGAATCTCTGAAAGTGCTGTTGTCCAGAAACGGCTTTGGAGAGTTGGTTACTGGAAGTGCTGATATCCAGGAACGGCTTTGGAGTATTGGACCTCAGGGTTCCTGACCAGTTTGGTTGGACAAGGCAGCTAGACTGTTTAGACGCGTAATTCCAAAGTTGATGCCTCATCCAGAGCTCTCTTGTCTCCAGTCTTTCTGGAAGAAGTACTAGAAGTTCTTCAGCCGATGTCAACATAGCAATTTCGTTCTAGTTCCATGTGCTATGGCAAAGGGAGTGCTATAAAAAAATATGAGACGGGTGTACCAGCATTAGCGAGGAGGTAAAGTCTACCTAGAAAAGGCGAAAGCTGGTGATGATGCCTGGTGGACGCGCAATGGGTGGAAGTGAGATGGTTGTCAGTGGTTCTCTCCGCGGGCGATGACGAAGCGTTGCCAAGCCCGCCTCGAGCTCTCCCGTCAGAAAGCTCCCGCCTTGAAGTGAACAACTCACTCCCCACCACCACCACCATCGCGAGGAGACGTGTCAGCTCGTGAAGAGACCACATCCGCCTCGTTTATCTACTTACTCTGCACCCTCTTCACGCTTGAGCCCAGAGCTCCCAACCCGTTCACGCCTCACGAGCAACCACCAGCCTCCGCTGTGACCACGCGCCGAAGCCTACGGCCACACCCCATCCACCACACAGCTCCAAGCAGCTCGCAGGACACCGAGTTCCTCTCCATCTGACCGCGCGCGGTAAATGGCAATGTACGGAGCTACTCGCAACATTGACATGGGGAAGTAAGTGTTGCTCTCCACAATACCGCTCAGACGCGCAATCCGCCGCTGGTTCAAACAGCTGGAGTCCACTCAGCGCTCACAAGCAAGAAGGCAGGAATCAGAGTTGGCAATCAATATACGCAAGGCGACCAGCATTGGTAAGACCCCAGCCTGCACAATTGCGATCAAACGCTAACATGACCATCAGACGAGACGGCCCCGAAGCGCAAACATGTCCGCGCCGCCATCGTCTACACCTGGGACCACAAGTCCTCCCAATCCTTCTGGGCAGGCATGAAAGTGTACGGCATTCTCCAAATATCCCAAAACTTGATTAACGAAGGCCTGATTAGCCAACCAATCCTCGCCGATGAAGTCCAAACCTTCAAAGCCCTCATTACCATACACAAAGTTCTGCAAGAAGGTCACCCCATCGTGTTGAAGGAAGCTCAGACCAATGTCAGCTGGCTGGATAGCTTGCGCCGAGGAATTGGAGGAGGTGGCGGACTGCGAGGTTTGATCAATTGCTCCGGACACGAACGAGACACAGCATACTGACATGTATTACAGGATACGCCGACTTGATTCAAGAGTACCTTGACTTCCTGCTCGCCAAACTAGCATTCCACAGGCAACACCCCGAATTCAACGGCACATTCGAGTATGAGGAGTACATCAGTCTCAAGTCAATCAATGACCCCAATGAAGGGTAGGTCCCCGAGTGCAACATTATACTCGCAACATACTGACAGTATCCAGGTATGAAACGATCTCCGACCTGATGACCCTCCAAGACCAGATCGATGTCTTCCAAAAGCTCATCTTCTCCCATTTTCCTCGTGGAACCAACAACGAATGCAGGATATCCGCGCTAGTGCCACTGGTTCAAGAGAGTTACGGAATCTACAAGTTCATCACCAGCATGCTTCGTGCGATGCACACTACTCTCGGCAATGACGAAGCGTTGTCACCTCTGCGCGGTCGCTACGATGCGCAGCACTACCGTCTTGTCCGGTTCTACTACGAGTGCTCCAACCTCCGATACCTTACCAGCCTCATCACAGTGCCAAAGTTGCCTCAAGACCCCCCGAACCTCCTCGCCGACGACGATGCCGAGAGGCCTGCACTTCCTGCTCGACCTGCGAAAGAACTCGAGAAGCCACCATCCCCTGCACGCGCACCATCCGTCGATCCCGAGCCCATCAACGAATTCTGGAAGAACGAGCAGAAGCGACAACAGGAGGAGTATGCTGCAGAGCAGGCTCGACTACAACAGCAGTGGGAAGATGCACAACGGCAGCAGCAACAGCAGGCTATGCAGGCCCAGAGGGATTTCGAGGAGCAACAGCGGTTGCAAGCGGAGCAACAACGTCTTGCGCAGGAGCAGCTGCTCCGGGAACAATATCAGCAGCAGACCCAGGGACGGATGGCAGAGCTTGAGCGAGAGAACCTCAATGCTCGTGCACAGTACGAACGTGATCAGCTGATGCTGGAGCAGTACGACCGACGCATGAAAGCATTGGAACAAGAGCTGGCACAACTGAACCAGAATTTTCAATCACAGAATGCTAGCAAGGACGACCAAATCAGGGCGCTGCAGGAGCAACTCAACACATGGCGGTCAAAGTACGAGGCGTTGGCGAAATTGTACTCACAGCTAAGGCACGAGCACTTGGAACTGCTCCAGAAGTTCAAGGGCGTGCAACTCAAGGCCGCTTCAGCTCAAGAAGCCATCGACAGGCGAGAGAAGCTGGAGCGCGAGCTGAAGACCAAGAACCTCGAACTCGCAGATATGATCCGAGAACGCGACAGGGCGTTGCACGACAAGGATCGCACCACTGGCGGACATCGCGAAGAATTGGAGAAGCTGAAGCGCGAACTCCGTTTCGCCCTCGAAAAGGCCGAGAATGCTGAGCGTGGGAAGGGAACTGAACTCTCTGCCATGCTGTCCCGCCACAACAGGGAGATTGCAGACCTCGAAGAAGCCCTTCGAAACAAGACTCGCGCATTGGATGATGCGAACCTCAAGTACCGCGAGGGAGACACCGACCTTTTGCGTCAGCTTCGCGAGAAAGAGGAAGAGCTCGAGATTTTCAAAGCGGGCATGGACCAAACTCTCATTGAGCTGAGCAGTCTTCGTGAAGCACAGCAGCACAACGACAGTGCCATTGGAGGGGAAATCGACTCGTTCCTCATGGACAGCATCCGAAAGATCAACGACATCATCGATGGCGTTCTCCAGAGTGGTGTTCAGCGCGTGGACGATGCCTTGTATGAACTTGATTCTTCCATGCAGGCAGGTAATCAGAACGCGTCGGGGCCGTACGTGCTCTCGCAGATTGAAAAGGCATCGCAGAACGCCATGGAGTTCTCCACAGCTTTCAACAACTACATTGCCGATGGCCCGAACAGCACACACGCCGAGATCATCCGGACGGTGAACACCTTTGCTGGCTCAATCGCAGATGTCCTTAGTAACGCGAAGGGCCTGACCAGATTCGCTTCCGACGACAAGAAAGCGGACCAAATGATCAACGCTGCGCGCCAGTCTGCGCAGTCGACTGTGGGCTTCTTCCGCGGCCTGCAGTCTTTCCGTTTGGAGGGGCTGGAGGACTTGCAGAAGACGGATGTTGTGATCAATAACAACAACGAAGTCCAGATCAACCTGCAGAAGCTGTCCAAGCTGGCAGATGCATTTGCACCAAAGAGCCAGATTGCCAACGCGCAAGGTGATTTGGGCGACCTTGTGGATCGTGAAATGACCAATGCGGCTGCAGCTATCGAGGCTGCTACCGAGCGGTTAACCAAGCTGATGAACAAGCCGCGGGACTCGTACTCGACCTACGAGCTCAAGATTCACGAGTATGTTTCGTCCTTTCCCACATTCATCGATCCCATGCTAACCAAACCAACCAGCTCCATCCTTGAAGCTGCCATTGCAGTCACGAACGCCATTGCCCAGCTCATCAAAGCTGCAACGGCCTCTCAACAGGAGATTGTCCGAGAAGGCCGTGGTACTTCCTCTCGTGCCGCTTTCTATAAGAAGCACAACCGATGGACGGAGGGTCTTATTTCGGCTGCCAAAGCCGTCGCATCCTCGACGAACACCCTCATCGAGACAGCCGACGGTGTCATCTCCGGTCGCAACTCTCCTGAACAGCTGATTGTCGCCTCGAACGACGTCGCCGCCTCGACAGCACAGCTCGTCGCCGCATCCCGCGTCAAGGCTTCCTTCATGTCCAAGACCCAAGAGAAGCTCGAGACAGCATCGAGGAGCGTCACGGGCGCTTGTAGGGCTTTGGTCAGGCAGGTTCAAGAGATCATCCAGAACAGGAACAGGGACGAAACGGAACAAGTCGACTACGCCAAGCTGAGCGGGCACGAGTTCAAGGTCCGGGAGATGGAGCAGCAGGTTGAAATTTTGCAGTTGGAGAATTCACTCTCGCAGGCTAGGTCCAGGCTGGGTGAGATGAGGAAGATCAGCTACATGGAAGAGTGAGGACGCACGCGCAGCGTGGAAATTGATTGGCTTTGTTTACTTGACATGGAATGGAAGGGACGCTGCAGGCTTCATTTTTGTTGATGTGTAATATGGGATGCAGTGGCGTAGCGTGATGGGGCCGCATCTGAAAATGGAGCGTTCTTATGGTGCTTCGGAGTGGCGAGGTGTAAAAAATGCTTGAATCCATCTTTGAACCGTCGATATTTTCCGTTGTCGTGGTCTTTACAAGTGTATCAAGTGCCTTTATTCCCTTCCTTTGGTGCTGATTTACTCGCCTCTATGCTTCTAATTTTCAATGCTCTGTGTTTTGTTTCCATCAACACTAACCCAGACGCGACCACAGCCGCCCAGCTTCAATCAACTTCCACACACCACAGCAAGAAAACATTGCCGAACGACCCCAAATCCCCATTCTCTGTTCAGACAACGTCCGGTACTACCATTCCCTAATCAAGATAAATGACAAAAAAGAAGAAATTGACAAAAACTCAACCCCCTTTCGGAGGTATTGAGAAAAGTCTGTTACAACTTTTTTTCGTTCTTGCTTATAGACATCGCGGTCTGGACCCGTGGGACTTTTATTACAGAGTTCACTTCCGTTCTGGAAGTCTACATCTCTGAATAAATTCTCTGATGGGCGCAAATTAATCTTTAATTTTGCGCCCAGGAGGAATTGAACACAGGGCATGCCACTTCGACGCATCGGAACGCATGACCCTGTGACTTGGTATCACTGAGCCACTGGGACTTGTGATAGAAGTGAAGGGGTTTGAGGGATATTTAAGGGCGTGGAAGTGAGGTGACGGGTTAGGTTACTGCTTCACAGTTGGTGGTGATTCTGTCTGAGCTGGGTGAAGCCCTCCTACCGAGCCCACTACTACACTCCAAGAAATGCTTCATTTGTCCTCTCTGCTGTAAATGAGCCGAACCCCTTCATCATCTGCATGGAGCATGGTTGTCAAGCGGATCTAATGAACATACAGACGAAGTGAGTACCCCAAAACGATAGACCCTGCTTGCGACTACCCTTCCCTCTTTGAGTTATGCTTTCTACTCTGTAGACATCTTGTGCCTGTCGCAGACTCTCTCCCGATCCTCATTTTCAGGTCATGCTTCACCTCCACGACCACTTATCGTCTGCCCACGGCAAGCCCCCAGGTAAGAACTCGAAAAAGGTGAAACACGGCTCCTGCAAACCCTTGATTTCCTCATAAATTTCTGCCTTCCTCCAGTCCTTAACCAGTTTCCTTGCCTTGAACAAAACCGCTCTCACATCTTCCCAGAACACGTTCTGTCGATCGACATTCACGTAGCTCCAGCGGTTGCCACGACGCGCTTCAAAGGGGACATCACGGTCAGGAGCATAGCGGTTGCCGTTTTCATCCCCCTCGCCGCCAGCGCCTCCAACTGTACCATCACCGACTTCCTTCCCAATAATTTGAACGTTGCTCGCCTCCCACGCTTCCAATTCAGAAGCTTCTCGCTCTTCACGAGAAATTGCTGTTCCGGACTCGTCGTGTGGGGTTCGGGGAGTAGCAACCATTCGGCAAACAAGCTCCGCGCGCAGAAATGGACAGCTTCTTCAGACTCTGGTTGCTGAAGGGTGGCTTCTGCACCTTCAGGGCATTGAGGAAATTGACTTCTCCAGTCGTATAGAACCCGATCGCCACAAAAACATTCATATGTTGAGGCCCATGGGGTTAGACACAAGGACTCGAGATCGCGCCGGAGTTTCTGTAGCGCCGCGTTTTGCTGATCGCGCTTCTCGTAGATCTGGAGCTTGAGGTCACGCCAATCATTGAGGTAATGGACTGTTGCTGGTGGGTCGCGGAGGTCCAGACCTTCGACGAGGACGCGAAATGCTTCTTCGTATATGTCTGGCTCGCGGAGTGCTGAGGCAATGCCGATGTAGAAAAGTGGTAGCTGGACCACCGCTTTCTGCAAGCCCTCTAAGGACGAGAAGAGTTCTCGCAGCCTTTTACCAATGTGGTGTTGGAGACAGTAGTAGTTCATATAGGTCGCAACGTCGGCCAGTGCTAGAGAGACTTTATCGATTGGACCCCTGGCGAAGCGTCCCAGATCGTAGCCATTAGTGGGATCTGGAGTGGACAAGCAGCTAATATTGAGGTGGTGGGAGAACATGAGCCGAAAGAGCAGGATATGGGTTTGTATGCAGTGGTTGAAAAGCCAGGGGGCAACGTCCTCCGACTTTGTGAGCGTTTCCAAATATGATGGAGGGTTTTCGGGCGGTGGGATGCCGATTGAGTATTCGGAGAAACAAAACATCGATGCTTTTGTAATGTTCGGCTGAACATCACTCGAAGAAGCACTCTGTGAAGCATGAGTAGAATGTACGGGCGGGCGTTCAAAAGCATTTCCAGTAATTACTCACGCCTGTTGTCAACGTGAAGACATCTCCTACATCATGCAACGCTAACCCAATATCCCGAATCGTCCGACTATTCTCATCCTCTAGGTCTGCTTTATGAGATGCCATGTTCCAACCTCTGTGATCAGATAAATAGGGTTTGAAGTAGTCGAACTTTTCCAAACCAGAACTCTTGAGAGTCATTGACATATCTGGATCAGAAGAATGCTTGAGGAGGACGTCTCCGTCTGTCCGTGTGAAGATTCTGAGCTCGCTTGTGTTCAAACAGGAGTAGATAGGTCCATCATGACTGGCGCGGCTGTTCATATGGGAGACCAGCTGCTGGTATCAAGGCTCATACATTCTCTCCTTGCGGAGCACTGTGTAATTTCCTTCCCTGTGTATCATCGTTACTGGTTTATTCTTGAGATACGAGCCGGTCGATAATTGCGAGCTGAGGCTTAATGTTGTAGACATTTTGGCAGAATCAGAATGCAAGTTCTAAGCAGCAGAGAAAGAATGAGTGGATGGACTCAAGAGTCATAAATTGAGCCGTTAAAAGAACGCTTCCCCATGACTCCGATTTCAACTCGTGACACCCAGAGTAGTTCGAACATGTTATTATGCTCCAAAATACGCATCAAGGAACTATCGAAAATCAAAGACGTGGACTAGATTGTGACAGTCATGACCGACGAATGTCACTTCCTTGGGGCTCGTGGGGCCCGTGTTGGTGTGTATGGGTCACGCGTTGCAGCAGGCTAACGGCTAACGCTTCCACTGCCGAGAATTGAGTACCATACCACCATCGAGGATGGGATTGTGTATGATAGGAAGATGGCTCTTGGGGTCGTTGGCAGAGCAGAGGTTGTCCGCGATGACATCCGACTGCGAGAAAACGTCCGGAAAGCAAGGATAAAGGCAGGAACTTATCAAAACCAAATTCATCATCCCGCCTCGAGTGTGTTGCTTCACTTGTACAGCTGGAGTCTACCTAGACTTTGACTGCTCTCCTTTCTTCACGTTTTCGCCTCGCATATCCGCTCCAGTCCACTCTGTCCTCGCCATCTTCTCCCAGATCCCCCTCCTTCCAACTCTCTACACAAGCTAAAGTGCGCAGATGCCTCATAGTCGGTCTTCCATGGGGACAATTCCAAGGTTTATCGAGCTCCCCCATGTGATTCAAAACATTTCCCATCTGCTTCTTGGTGAGCGTCTTCCCAACCATGATGCTACTCCGACAAGCTCTCATCGCAAACATCTTGCGGACTTTGGAAGGTCGCGGGATGTCCCCAGTAGAGTGATCCGAGAGAAGAACAAGAAGCTCATCGAGGTCCTGGAGGTCAAAGACTACTTCCTTGCTCATGGGTAGCGAGACGAGCTTGCATCTTTTGCCCACGGGCGACTCCCCAGAAGTGTCTGTCTCGATCAAAAAGCCATTCTTAGCAAGCGCATCTGGATTGCTGAGAATGATTTCCTCCTCGATGGCCGTTAATTCTAAAATCCTCGGTTGGACGAGCCGTTGATTCTGCACAACAGTGACGTCCTGAAGACGCTCGAAGTTGTACTTTTCGTCAGAAGCATGCTGATCTATGATAAACATCTCGTCGGAAAAGGAATTACGAGCAGTGGTGTTGATCTTCCCTGGAGAAGGAGCACTCGACGGCCGGACGGCAAGGATGAATCCGAGATTGAACTGGCCGATGATACGCATTCGAAGGAAATCCGGCTTTGATACTGTGAGCGCGAGACGATCTTCCTCAGAGACTCCCGCCGAGTCTGCGGCAGCGGACATCCGTTGGAGATCGCAGCTCGCTTCATGATCTTGAATAGTCTGCATGAGTTGACCAGATCTCCGCTGGATGCCAGCTACAGAGGTTGTCAATGGTTGCATCAATGTCAGAGTGGAGTCTTTCCGCCTCGTCGACGACAGCACGCTGGTAGCTCGGCTTAGATTGTTGCTTGTCGGCCTAGCAGCTGCCTCTTCTGCATCGGCAATAAGCTGTGCTACGCGCGCTTCCTCTCTAGCTTTCTTCTCGGACTCGTCGATGAATTCTTCGTCGGAGTCGTCCTCTTCTGGCCCAGGTAATGGCTTTGAGGAGGCGCGTGATGAGGATACCACTTCGTCGTCATCCGGGGAAAGATCACGGTCTAATCTCGACTCTTTATCGTGATCCTCTGCTCCGCTGAATTGTTCATCGTCCCCGTCCTCGGCAACAGCTCGTTGCTTTTCTGCTGCCGTGTCGCTATCTTCATTGTCCGTTTCATTCCCAACTTCCTCTTCTTCCCCGTCCTCATCTTCATCAACTGATTGCGCGGTTCCAGGGGCAGCAAATAAACGCAAGCTGCTCGTAAAGCCCGGGCGAGGAAGATTACCAGTGCTACTTGGTATTGTCTTCGGCGTATGGATCCTCCTTTTCTTTGGAGGCGTGCCGAAGGTTAGCGTAGTGGTTTTGTCCCCAATAGTAACTGTGGCTGTGTCTTCTAGTGTTCTTTTGGGCCGCATTCTATCAAAGGCATTTTGGATCACATTTGGTGTGCCCTGCTGCGGTGATGAATTTGACAACGCCGGCACCTTGTCGTTTTCTTGAGCCTTTTCGTTGCCTCCTTCATGAACGCTGTCCTCGTCCATGTCCTCATCAGGTTCAGAAGCATCCAGAGCTACACGCATCGCCTCTTGACTGGCCATTCGAGCGTTGAAGTCTTGAACAATCCGAGAGACGCCTTCCGCCGGAGGGCTTATCGACTGCTTTGCATTGTAATTTGGCTCTCGGTCTTCTTCATCCACCATTTCTTCGTCGCGCGGTACCAAAGTGGTCTTGGGCTTGTCTTTTGCTTTCGATGTCTGATGGACGTTGGCTGCCTTGGCGGGAGCTTCCTTGCGCAAGTCAACATCTCTTCCTACGAACTGGGAGATCAGGCCTATCGGTGCTCCTTGGGCAGGTGCAGAAGAGGCGCTGGTAGTAGATGGGGTGCTGCTCGAGATTGACGATGTGACGTTGCTCCTTACTTCATCGACTATTTCCTGCTCCTCCGCGCCATATCCAGCTTCGCTATCATCTCCTTCTCCGGTCGCACCGTCGTCAGAAGCCTTGTTGATAGTCAACTGCTTGAAGACTGGTAGTTTCCTAGGGGGAGGCATTGAAGCTTGCGGTACAGTTTGATCATGGGCTTCGAAAAGTTCTATCAAGTTCTTTTTCAGCTCTTCTAACAGTGCACTTTGGTCGTGAAGTAGGATCGTCCTCTTGTCTGGGCTAACATTGACGTCGTAAGAATTCGTATCGAGGACTAGATTTGCAAATATGAACGGCGATTGGGTAATGTTGTACATCTTGTACACCTCATTGAAGGCTTTCGCCACTTGCGGAAGCTCACAGGGTCGGGAATTGACGAAGAACATTTGCCGGTCAGGAGTTTGTCGTCCCTCCCCAACTACTGGCCGGGAGATGTGCCCAGTAATTCTCACGTCTCGTTGACCAATGTCTTCTTGAGTACTCCAAGAGCGGTCGCTTTGTTTCGGAAGTGGGCTAGGATGCATCGACAAGCCTAAGTTCAGGGGAAGAAGTGCAAGGAGTGTCTTTGCGCCAAAGACATTGGCGATGTTTTCCTTGGTGGTGGGGTTTGATCTGGTAGAAAATATTACAACCTTCTTCCTGCAATGTTGATTAGCACGAATCAATGTCCAGTCCAGTCTGACATTCGTACCCCTTTGAAGCTTGATTAGAAGCCCCGAACTTGACGCCCGTACTGATGGCCGCATATGCGTACAACACACCCAGAACCTTCGTCCATTCTCGTTTAATGTTCTTCTCCAATTCTTTTTTTCTCACAGGTAGATTCTTGAAAATAGTCTCCACCGCCACTATTGTACCTCTCTGTGCTGCTGCGGTGCTTGTGCCTTTCAGCTTGCCGGATGTTTCAAAATCGAGACGAGTACCTCTGGGACCATCGGAGTCGCGGGCGGTGATAATATGGAAGTTGGAAAGCGCGCAGAGTGAAGATAGAGCCTCTCCGCGAAAGCCAAAGGTGGTCAAGGAGGAGAGGTCGGAGTAGGCGGAGAGCTTCGAGGTATAATGCTTGAGGGCTGCACCATACGTTAGTAGGCTTTTTTGTAGAACACGAACGAGATCTGTCGCCATACCTATAGTTTCGTAATCTTCGGGGGCGATTCCGCGGCCATTGTCTTGCACTTCAATCGATTCAATCCCACTGTTTTTGAATCGCACATCTGCACAGTCACATCAGTATAACAGTTCGGGATAGAGACCGAGCGCACCATACCAATCGAGGTTGCCCCTGCGTCCAAGCTATTCTCGACGAGCTCCTTGACGACAGAACACAAGTCAACGATGACCTGCCCGGATTGAATCTGGTGTATCTGTACGGTTGTGAGCGATTTGAACGAAGAGCGCATCTATGAGAAACTGTGGCGAGACGACTTACAGATTGACTTTCAATCGGCTTTATAGTGGCCATTACAACAAAAGCTATGGTAGAGGTGAGAAGCCGTGTCTTTCGTTGGCGACGCGAATCAGAAAAGACATTATTGCTGACTGCCCGAGCGCGTCAGAGCAGTGACGCGCTGTCACGTGGGGTATGGATCAAAGGCGGGGCGGGGCGGAGTGGGGCGGACTGTCTCGAGCGGAGTTGTCAGCAAGCGGGCGGAAATCGTTGTTTTATCAACACCAGACCAGCCATCCATCTCCATTCATCGTTTCCCCAATCAAGTCCAGCCTTGTGCTCCATCTCTGCGGTCTACGTCGAAAACATCTAGATATGGAGAGTTTCTAGTGCAACGTGCCCCTCCAGCCTGCCTTTGCGCTGCCACTTTGACGAAGCTGAAGTTTACCTCGTAAATTCTCCCTCTCCCTTCTCCAATGCTCGTTCTTAGCAAAATCATACAGCTCTGTCTCCCTCTCATGCCGCGCAGATGTCCTTTCAGAGCGTGCAATTTTATATCCACGAAGGACGGCCAACAAATCTATTTCTGATTTATTTCAGCTCATTTCCACCATTCATTCCCTATCTTGCGTATACCTCATGTCGTCAAACAATGAAGCGAAGATCGTTTTACCACTCTTAATAGCCACGTCTAGTCCGCAGCTCGCCTTTCTCAGGCATCCATGTCATAGGGTATGGACTGCCTTCAAGTTGTGCGAAGTATGGGTCTCCAGATAAGAGGTGGAGCAGCAACAGGCTCGAAGCAACAGAGCTCGCGACGGTGCAAGACTCGAGCCAGCGCTTAACCGTGAGACATCATAACACATGATGGCCTTGTCTTCCAGGACTTCATCCACCAACAGGAGGTATACCTGAAAGCTCATAGGCCTTTAAACGCGCTTCTTCGGATTAGCACGGGGACAGCCTATGCATTTGGCTTCAACGAATATGATCTAGGTAGATCACATCCGTTATAGGTCAATTGTCCATATGGCTGCGCACAGATACGAATTTTCTCTCCTGCCCCTTCTCACACGTTGAGTTCATTCAGGTATTTCCCACAGACGAGAGATCGCCCAGAGCACGCAGAGAAACCTGTTTAAGAGCTCAGGGAGCAGAACAGACGAGCTACTGTAAGTCTCCACGGCGAATTTCACCTGCGGAGGCATGTATCTTCGAGAACTTGTCGTGAATACGAATCCTTGTGGACAGTGCCAAGGAAGGCATTCAAGGCGAGGTCTGTTTGACTGGGCTGGGAGCCATGCTGGCCATCTAATGAAGACAGTACACTCCCAAGGGCCAATGCCATGGCCTGTTCTTCCAACGCGCTGGATACAGACTCGTCATCCGCTCGTACCTAGTAGGATTGTGCCAAGCAAGGCCTTCGAAAACTGTTCCGTGAAAGCGCATTGCTGTCGCATCATCGCATCTGGAAGTGGACCCGGCTTTCATGGGCGGAGGAGCAAGTCTGGACCAATGTTACTACAGGAGGCACCAATCGACAAATCTGGATCAATGTTGGAGGGATCGTGAGCTTCCTGTCCCTCATTCTACCCGATGAACCAACTGACGATCGATCAGTATTATTTACTACACTCCCCGGGAAGCTGATCGCTTCTCCTCTTGATGTGATGAGCTCCAAAATTGGCCGGGAGACGAAGAAGCAACAAATTCGGCATTGACTGCGTTACTCAAACCCGCAAAAGATACGTCTAGTCTCTCGAAAGGGCCGTTTGTCAGGAGGTTGGCAATCCTGATAGTGGGTTCGCTCTGCTCTCCAAGAAAGGATCAAACCTCTCCTCGAATTTGCGACTTCACAAATGGCGACGCGACGCTCAAAACCAACACCTCGGGCGCAAAGGAGGATTCAAAGTGCATCGACGCTTTTGTCTACACACGTATGGCACGCAAGCATGCGAGGCCGGGACTTCGCACTTCAGTCCGGCTGCCAAGCCGCGGGAAAAGCAGGCGATGGTCCCCGACGTCAGACGGGGTGAAGCGTTATGCGTCTCATGGGCGGGGTGGGACCTAGTGGGGGATTCATGCTTGGCGCCAGATTCCAGCACGAAGTCTCCGACTCGGAGTCCGACATCACCCAAATAGCCGCCATCACCCTGTCATCCTTGGCCAAGCGTTCTGACGCAAGTCGCATGCTCCCGTCAAGGCGCGTTGAGCCCCATTTCTTAGACGTCGGACCCTTTGCCATCTGCGGCGACCCGGTTTTCTCACTACATGGCATCGCAGGGTCTGGCCTCTTTGATACTGTGCCGTTGCATCAGCGCTCTTGTCTTTCAAATCCTTGTTGATAAGGATTCCTCTAGACATCCATGTACCTCCCTCTTGCAAACGGGGAACGGCGCACATGAATTCTTGGCTCTCTCTCGATTTTCCCCCTGGGATCCAGAATTCCTATCATCAGCTTCTGGCAATGCGTTTCCCGGCTGAAGTTGTATCATCTCGATTTCAACGCCCCAGTTGTAGCTCCGCCAACATGGACAAAAGCGGGTACACAATGCTCTGTAGAGGCTGGAGTTGCCTGCCACTCCCATCGAAACTAACAGTCGTTGGCGGACCGCCCATTAACATCACATTCTTGGCTTTTGTTTTCTTCCATTCGGCCATGGCTATAAACAACCTGATACTTCGCTCAGACCCAATGTGCACACTCGTGGCGTCTAAACCAAGCAGAAAGCTGAACGATCTATTATACCTCTTGTGCGTCGACCTCGACCTCGACCTCTTCAGACTCCGTCTTCCATTGTACATATTCTTTTCCTCTAATACTTTTCTTGTGCGTGGTGCTGGCCATCGACGTTGGTGCGGGTCTACCAACAAGCTCAGCGGACGAAATGAACCGCATCAGCATGGCCGATGCGGGAGTCGGCTCATACCGACCGAGCAATCACTACGCGCGGGAGTCTGACTACTATGAAGAGCAGCCGGTTCATAGACAGTACAGAGAAGACGACCTGTCTGATGAAGAAAAAGAGAGAGCAGCCGTTAAGATCTGGGAACTGGACATCTCCAACTCCAACTCGTCGACACCACGAGATTCAACCGAATATATTCGTGACGAGAAGGCAGAACACGATCTGGAGAAAGGAGATCATGGCTCAGGTCCGAGACCACCAGTGACTCTACGCACTCGTATCCAACACTTCACCTGGGCGTACGTCTTGACCCCTATTCTTGATATTCTCTTAGCTGACCTCAACACACAGATGGTTCACACTCACAATGTCCACGGGCGGAATAGCAACACTGATAGCCGTTGAACCCCATCGATTTCCCGGTCTGACAATCATCGGTACCGTCATATACGTCTTCAACCTGGTTCTTTTCACTGCCCTCTGTGTCACTATGGGTCTTCGATTCTGCATGTTCCCTGGGTCACTGAAAGAGTCTCTCAAACACGAGCGAGAAGGACTCTTCTTCCCAACATTATGGCTTTCTATTGCGACCATCATAACTGGAACTCAAAAGTACGTCATCCAACCACTCGAGCAAGGCGACGACATGGGAAAATGGCTTCGGATCACTCTTGCAGTGGTTTTCTGGTTCTACCTAATCTGTACATCCCTCGTGGCGATAGTCCAGTACTCGTACGTTTTTGCTGGACCATCTTTCAACCTGCAGAAGATCATGCCTTCGGTCTTCCTTCCCATATTTCCCATCATGTTGGCCGGAACCATCGCCTCGGTTATCGCCTCGGACCTACCATTGGGAACTCGCATGCCTATCCTCGTTGCGGGCTTGGCTTGCCAGGGCTTGGGCTTCTCGGTGTCCCTTTTCATGTATCCTCTTCTGATCGGTCGGCTCTTGCAATCTGGCTTTCCTAACCGCGAACACCGTCCTGCGCTGTTCATCGGCGTTGGCCCTCCCTCCTTCACTGCCCTGGCGATCATCGGAATGGCAAACTCGCTTCCCGAGGAGCTTGAAATCAACGGCGACGCTTTCCTCGACATTCCTGTATTCAAAACGATGGCTTTCGCTTCTGGTATCCTTTTGTGGGGACTGGCGATGTGGTTCTTTATGATCGCTGCGATTGCTACTCTCATCTCTGTCCCAGAGGACTTTCATTTGGGCTGGTGGTAAGTTTTTCTCTATCTGAGGCGATGATGGTAGACTGACATTGGATGCTGCAGGGCAATGGTTTTCCCGAACACGGGTTTTACGATCGCAACAATTCAAATTGGAAACAGCATTCGCAGCGAAGGTGTCTTGTACTTTGGTAACGCAATGACCATCGTGGTCGTTGGCATGTGGGCATTCGTGTTCTGTGCCATGGTCAAAGCAACCTGGACGCGCAGCATCATGTACCCGGGGAGAGACGAAGACGTTGCTGATTGAAAGGAAAATCGCTCATCACGACGACAGCAAGATGCTGGAATGAATTCACGAATGACGGCTGATTTACGGCATAAAGAATCTAGAACTGCATCACAAAACGGAAATAGACAGCGAAGCATTTGGGTGGGGAAAAACCGTTGAGCGTTTCAACATTTATAGAGATAGACCTAGACAATAGCATCTCGGATTCTCAATTCAACAAAAGCGTCCTCAACACCGCTTCGATTTTATACACACACGCGCCATGTGCACTTGATTGACCAGCGAAGAAATAATTCAGGGGAAGCTCCCACGTGACCCTTTCCCCCCAGTTTCACGTGATGATTACGTTCCTGGATCACATGTTCGAGGTCCTCAATCCTGTGATCCAAGGGCCCACTCGAACTCATTCCTTGGCAGACTTCATCATCAATCAACCTCTTTTCTCGATCTACAGAGGTGCGTATGTATCCACAATCCCATCATCCCTCTGACCCTGCGTCCCATCAAAGTTTAAAAGGTCCGCATCCGTGAGTATGCCATGCAATAATAAATTCACGAGCCCTCTGCTCCCAAGCATGACGAGTTTCTTCTCCCCTGGAAGCCGCGCACTCATGAGCCCTCTCTGGAGTACGTAACTGCTAGAAAAACATGTGTTGCATGGCCTCTAGGGAGAAGAGCACATGTTTTTCTGTCTGTCTTGTCACCTTCCTTTCCGTCTCTCGCTCCAGGTTGCGGTTTTGCTCCGACTCGGATGGACCGTCGACGACGTCAGGATACCACTGTGAGCGTACGAGAGTCCCGCTTCTTGTGGTTGCTTGTCCTGTCCTATTCAGGAGGCAGAGCCACGGTGTCGGGACTGACGGTCAGGTTTGCGAACTGCACGAGTTGCGAATGTTGTGCAGGAAAGAGCTGCGGCCAGAAAAGGAGTTTGTGGTGTTGTGGAGACTTTGCGATGTGGAGAGTTTCCACAATCTGACTCTTGGTTTCGTCGATCGAAGACCTCCGTGAACGGATAATTCTATCGACAAGGACCCTTCCTTCTATTGGAGTTGCTTCTTCTACTCTGATCGCGAAGGAGGACCCACTCAAGAGTTAATCGATGTACTGAGTTAGTGGATTCGAGGACTTACCTACTCAGGAAGCTGATTCAGTGGGAAGAGGATGCGCCTAGAGCCCCGAATGCTGTCTTAGGTCTCGCTCCTCTCTCAGAGGCTCTGACTATGACGTCGGTTGCTCGATGCTCCCATCGTGAGCTTGATCAAGACCCTGAGAGGAGGAGGAGAAATTCGGGAAGACACTGGGCTCAGGGGACATGAAAATTGTTCGTGAGCGACTGCTGTATGATCGCATCGGACGATAAGGACAAGAACAATGCGCTCATGATCTCTTCTCTGCTCGATCAAGCCTTTGCATCAAGATGGTACGGTCTGACCGTAAAGTAGCGGTAAGCAGTCCGTCCCGTAAGTCGAGGCGAGTACTGAAGACCTTCTTTCACTGCTGTCTTTCTCCCAAAGATCTTATTTCTTACCAGCCATCCCATATACACTATGCGCTTGTACCAAGAGCTCATTTATCGGGTAGACTGCCGTGTTGCACCCTTTTTGTGACAAATGGCACGTTGAAGTCACCCGGTGGTCGTCCTGGCATTCTCCCACTATTTTGAAGATGGTAAGGAAACGTGGTAAAAAGTAGTCATGGGATTAGTTCTTTGCAATACAAGGAGTGAGCATATCATTCCACAGCTATCTTACTGACGGGACCAGAAAAGCGTGATTATTCAATGGTAAATTCGATTCCAACTGAAAAATCGATATTGATCAGAGTACCGTCAAGCTACATACTAATTGGATAACAAACTCAGTCATATTTTTGTAACCATTCAAACTTCCTCCGCCCCCATGTCAAAGAGCAGAAACTCGGCGTCCTTGTCTCCGACACTCTCGATATTGATGACATCTCCACCCTTTGATCCGTCTACAAACGCACCATCCCCTT
This sequence comes from Aulographum hederae CBS 113979, assembly GCA_010015705.1. Lineage (NCBI taxonomy): Eukaryota > Fungi > Ascomycota > Dothideomycetes > Aulographales > Aulographaceae > Aulographum > Aulographum hederae. Next base: position 176,082 of record ML977137.1, on the reverse strand, counting down.
CTCCCAAGACGGTCTCTCCGACCTTGAGTTGCGCGCCTCCAGTCTGAGGCTGTTTTTTTCCAGTCATGACGACATGCAAATAAACATTCCTCTTCCCCTTTCCAACGACAGTATGCTCGACACTCTTCCCAGGAGACAAAATGCTGGCATCCTGACTGACATCCGCATTGGCCGGAATAGGGCTACTCTCCGTGTCGGCGCCATCATGACGGTCAACACTCTCAAGCACCCTGACCAACTTGTCCTTCTTCATGTCATCGGTGAACTTCCTCGTAACATAGCTCGGCTTCAACCCTTTAACGTTCGGCTTCGCCCAAATCTGCAAAAAGTGCACATCCTCCTCATTATTGCGATTGTACTCGGAATGCCTGATACCCGTCCCGGCGCTCGTGAACTGCACCTCGCCGCGCCTCAGCTTTTCCAGATTGCCCATCGAGTCCTTGTGCTCAAGCTCGCCGGACACAATGTACGACCAGATGAGGAACTCGGCGTGCGAGTGCGTGCCAAAGCCCGTACCGCGCTCCACGCGGTCTTCGTTGATGACGCGCAGGGGCCCGTACGACTCGAATTTCGGGCTGTAGTACGAGGCGAAGGAGAAGGTGTGGAAGGTGTAGAGCCAGCCGTGGTCGGCGTGGCCGCGCGCGGACCAGGGGCGCTTGGTGATTTTGAGGGAGGGGCTGGTGGTGGACATGGCGCGGATTGAGTTGGTGGTGGCCTTTTGGGGAATGAGCTTGGGGAGGGAGGCTCGGATTGTTGGTAGGAAAGCCAGCGTGAATGCTATGAGGGCGATTGAAAGTGCTGCTGCTGCTGTTTTGAGTGTGAAAGCTGAAGCTGTTGGTTGTTGTTCAGAAGAGATGCTCTTGTCTGTCATTTGAAAGAGAAGGAAATGCTGAAGCTGGAGACTCGAGAGATACTTATAGACGCTTTCGAGAGGGAGAGGAAGGTTCGAGGGGCTTGTCTCGATGTCTCTCGGGGATTTCACATTGTTTGCTAATGGCTTTGGCAGGAATTTGGCAAGCCATGGTCGTGAAGCTAGGCTGGGTGGTCGCCGCGGAATTGGGCCCGGTGTGGCTTGAAAGCATCAGTCAGCGCTGACATCTCGCGACTCCATAAACGGAAACTGAATAGAACATTTTCAATTGCTTGGGGAGAAGTAGGAAGAAGTGGCTTGGTCAATGTACTAGTTCTTCATGCTCCAAAATGAATAAGCTGTTAGTAAGGGCTAAGCTCCTGGGCATATTCTACTAGAAAATTGCATTTCGGAAACGAAGGCACGTGACTCTTCGCGGAACATCATCAGATCATGCATCGCCACAGTGGCTTGTGCTCCCACTTCCCTACGACGATCAACTGCGCCGCAAAGGTGGCATACGTACTCGACCTCGTACACCACAACTACTCTGATATTCTTCTCATTTCCTCCAAGCTCCCTCGAACACTCCCTAAAGGCCGTGTCTTGCTGTATCTTCGTTCTCGTACCTCCCAACCAAGGGAAATCGAGCCTGAGGAGCTCATCCAGGCATCATCATGCCCGCACCCATAGCCAAAGGTATTTCCACTCCAGGCAGCCGTAATTCCCATAACCTCCCAAGACGGATCTCCTCGAAGCCTCTGACCTAGTACCTGTGCTGCCTTAAATTCAAAAACGCCCATACTGACTTGCTGTATTCAGGCCTCATAATCGCCGCCTCCATCATTGCCGCCGCCAGCCTTGCGCTCTACGAGAACCCCCAAGTACGAGAATGGGTCGACAACTCGCGCCGCAAAATTGCTATGGCTCTGCACAGCCTTGGTGAGGACATCGAACCCACACCACGCCAAAGATCCTGGGGAGACGAGGACGAAGGCACACCCGAGCAAGAAGCCTCAAGGCGCAAAAGGCGTGAGGACCTCATACGACGAAACCGGCTTGCACTTGTGAGAAGAGCGCAGGAAGAAGGCGTGGCGGTCGATTTGGATGAGCTTGCTGCCATAGGTAGAGATGTTCCCCTAGGAAGTGGAAGAGCAGATCGCAACCGGAATTTCAGCGACATTGTTGGCAGTGATGGCATGCTACGTACCACCAGCGAGACTGCTGAAGCCTCAGGCTCGACCAATACCGCAGCAGAAGGCCTCCGAAACCGCTCCAACAACGCCGTCCTTCGTGGGGCCAGTTTTGCTAATCCGTTCGCTGATGAAATGGGAGGCGATGCCGACGTCCTTTTTGATACCCGAGATGGCGCTAAAACTCCTACCGGCTCCCGAGAGACCACCGCGACTGTTGCTGCAGAAGACCCACCTATCTCCCCGCCTGTCACCCTCCCTGTCACCACCCTTGAACAAGAAATGAGCGTCCTTCTCCAACAAGAAGCACTCGACTCGGCGCAATGGGGCGATTCCTTCCACTCCGCTGCGAGCGATGCAGGCAGCGACCCATTTACCAGCCTCCACGCCCTTGATACTGGATCTCCAGACACTCTGCCCGCCGAGTCGCCGGATACCCCTAGCACGCCTCGCAACCTCGATGACCCCCTTACACCCAGCCAATCTGACGGTGACTTCGAAGACGGATATTTGACAGCTGGATCTGTTGTTGGCACCCAGGCCAGCGATGTTGGCATTATTTCATCCAATCCCTCCGAGTCAGGGGAGATGGATGTGGACATGATGAGTGAGACCGGTGAGTCCACCGCCTCTACGGATAGCTTCAGTGAGGTGGGGAGTCGTGCTGGTGTGAGCACCCCCGGAAGCTGGTCAGAGATCGGGAGTGATGACGGGCAGAGTGAGCATGGACACGCTTAGACTCGTGTAAATGCTGTCTTGGGCGTCGGATGGTATTGTGGAAAATCAGGGTAAAGTGCTTCTTGGATGGCTCAAATTGATCACGGAGCTGTTTGGAAAAGAGGAGGGACTTTACAAGTGGAGCAGGAGTGGAGTTGTCGCGAGTGTACCGTCATGGGTCAGTGGAGTGAATGTCAAAGTCATGGGTCGGGCAAGGGGTCCGGGAACGATATCAGAGCAATGATGGCATGCATGGAGTGTGTAGCGGTTGGCGCCTATGGGTTGACGTACTCTGCTTACCTATTCCGTTCTACTGGCACTCTTCTTCGCGATTCAAACAAAGTATTTCAAATACTGTAATTCCACTGCTTTCTCTGGTAGATGTTGAAAATGGCAAATATCAAGCAATCCAAGATCAGACAGGGGCTTGGCTGGCTATAGGTTCCAAGAGGATCGGAGGTAGCCCGTACAGGGCGACAGGCATGAATGGGCCGAGGACACTGTGGCAGGGGGCAAGGCGAGTCTTGTGGCTGAACGTCTCGGAGAGGCTTGAGTATCGATATCCAAGACCGCATCTACGGTGTGGATGCGTGCGAAAGATTCAGATTTGAGCGTCCGAATCCAATTCCAAGACCAAAGACCACATCCAAGACTATTGCAGCAACTCGTACAGTCAGCTTCATCGCCACTCTAGATCCTAGGAAAAGGTCAGTTTCTTGGACATCCAACAGTGTGTCACGTGACTGTCTTCCTCACCGAACTCCCTCTCCGGAATGCAGTGATCTGATTGCCCAGCTCGGGCTTTTGGATGGCTGTTTTAGGCAAGATCTCTGCGGCTTTGTGTGTCAGGCGGCGGCTATTTGTCAGGTTGCGTACAGGTTGTGGCTGAGCAGGTTCCGTGGTTCTTGCCTGAAGAAGTAAAATGGGGCCCTTGCGTCCGGATCCGAAGACCACCCAAGACCGCGAGAATTTCGCCTCATCCATATTGGTCTTGTAGGCTGCGATGGAAGATGTGTGTCGTGTAGGTATTTCAATGAGCCATGCTTCTGTGTGGTCTCTCCTGCAATTTGGGGACCTTGTTCAAATGAAAGATACTGGAGTCGTCGGAGCGGCGTCCTTGAGAACCGCTGAGCAGCATGGCAGCGGCCCGAGATTCACACTCGATCTCGAAGGTCTCTGCTTTCGTCTTTCTACTTTTCCTGTTCGCAGTTAGTGTCAAAAGCTTCCCCATTGGAGAAGATGCTGCGGACTCGCTTTCCCAGGCGAAGCATGCGAAATGGCGGAGAGCGGCTACTGTGCGTTTCCACACACCCACATTCTGAAATCCAGTGGGGAGATCCTAACATCAAGCGATAGTTGGCCAACTCTCTGCTCCCATCCAGCAACGAAACGCATCAAAATGCAACATCATCATCTTCCGCCTTCTACTCCCTACCGACCTCCTCGCCCGTCTCGCAAGAGTCCCTCGCAAATGCTGACACCGCCTCCCTCGACGGCGACAACAACAACGATGACGACACAAGAGTCGAAATCATCGGTATCGCAGTAGGCGCCGTCATCGGCATGCTCGCAGTCGTCGTAGCTGTTCTGGCCATCTGTTATACCCGACGCGAACGGAAACGGGCAGAGGAGAAGAGGGGAAGAGAGATGGCAGAAGCAGAGGCGCAGACGAGGAGTTTGCAGCGGAGGCATGACATTGCTATGCTGGGGGTTTCGAGGGCTGCGAGGTGGATTTGGGAGGGACGAAGAAAATAGGACAAGAAAAAGAGGGGAGGGGTAGCGATGTGAGTGAGAAAATTTGTGGTGCGTAGTGACCGGAACAGAGAGAGTAATAGTAAGAAAGTGATGTTCGAGTTGAGGGAAGATTGTGAATGGAGATACTGCGAATAGACGACAGACTCTGTGGATATGGTAACAGATATCATAACCCACATTTCCAACTCTTGAAAGTATATGAGGATAGAAAAGACCAGTAATAGACCACGATGAAGGGCATATCAAGGTTGTGGATTGCCCGTTTCATTTCGCTTTTCGTTCACCTGTTTGTCTCTTTCCGCATGCAACTTTACGCGAATACATGGGCCAGGAAAAAAAGTATTCATTTCTAAAGCGGACTCGATGCTGGTGTTGAGATGCAATTCGTATGGACTTTGCGTGATCTGTTAAGAAGCGATTCCTCAGGAGTTATCTGCAGAAGCAACCAGGAACAACCTTTCTCCGAGGCCGACCTTCGCTCCATCTTTGCGCCGACGTCGATATCTTTCCCTTCGTCTCTATCTCGCGACTCGTCACCATCCGACGCGCACTGCCGAATAGTCACGTTTTAGTTTAAGCCTGTGAATTGTGGAGAATCCCCGTTAGAACAAGGCTGCAAACCTGACTAGAGCGAGCGGATGTCAGCACTTCGGCTTGCAATGGCCTGCCCTGCCGTCCACCCCGCAACGGAACCATTCCTCGACGTTTGTGTATCCCTGGTTAGCATCGGCCAAGTATTTCATCATGTGGGGGAGCTTCTTCTGCTTATTTCCGCTGTCAATTTCCGTCTTTCTTCACCTTTGAGCTGTCTCGCCGAAAACAACTTCTAAATCTTAAGGGTGACTGTTTCATTTGCTTCGCTCCCACCTTCACAAGGAAACCGCAGAGACATTGCCAATTCCATCCTCCAATTCGAAAAACAATGGCTCCTCCAGCCAAGCGCGCGAAACCCTCCCCAAAGTAAGCTTCTGTTAGATGTACGATCTCTAGACAAAGACCGATAAATCAACGTATTAGGGAAACTTATACTGCGTCCTTTGCCTTCTTTGAAGCCATCTGGGAAGCAGGAATAACTCATTGCTTTGGTATGATGGCCTCTTATGCGGTACAGCACAGAGCTAACATCTACAGTCAATCTTGGATCGGATCATCCCAGTATCATTGAAGCTATCGTGAAAGGCCAGCAGACGAAGAATGGACAATTTCCTAAGATTATTACTTGCCCCAACGAGGTAGACCATTTCAGACTTCCAATTTTACATAGATTGTACTGACGAGATCGTAGATGGTTGCCCTTTCTATGGCTGATGGATATGCCCGAGCTACTCGCAAGCCTCAATGCGTGATTATACATGTTGACGTGGGAACCCAAGGCCTCGGCGCTGCTGTACACAATGCTTCCTGCGGTCGAGCTCCAGTGCTCATCTTTGCTGGTCTGTCGCCTTACACGATTGAGGGAGAAATGAGAGGGAGCAGGACCGAGTATATTCACTGGATCCAAGATGTGCCGGATCAAAAACAAATCGTTGCACAGTACTGTCGGTATACAGGAGAGATCAAGACTGGGAAGAACGTCAAGGTGGGAGATAAACAGGAAAGGGTAGGATAAGACTTTACTGACGAATCACAGCAAATGGTCAATCGCGCGCTCTCCTTCGCAACGAGTGATCCGCAGGGCCCTGTCTATCTGTGTGGCGCAAGAGAAGCGATGGAGGAAGACCTTGACCCCTACTCTCTCAAACAGGAATTCTGGGGTCCCGTACAGCCGGCTGCGCTGCCGCAAGACAGCGTGAAGCTCCTATCCGAAGCGCTAGCAGCAGCCAAAGAGCCCCTCGTCTTGACAGGCTACTCTGGGCGAAACCATGCGGCTGTGACACAGCTCGTGAAGTTGGCAGACATAATCCAGAGTCTCAGGGTACTGTACTCTGGAGGAAGCGATATGTGCTTTCCCGCAGACCATCCGTAAGTGACGCCGGTTCTACACAGGTTGTTGCGATTCTGACTTGTTCAAGGGCATGGCTCGGCTTGCGCTATGGAGTGGACGAAGCCATCAAGACGGCTGACATGATCCTTGTGATCGACTGCGACGTCCCATGGATCAATACGCAATGCAAACCATCATCTTCTGCGAAAATTTATCACATCGACTCGGATCCCCTCAAGCAGCAAATGCCAGTCTTCTACATTGACGCGCTTGCCCGATGGAAAGTGCATTCTGAAACAGCTCTCTCCCAAATCAACGACTACATGCGTGGTACCAAGTCAATTGCACAAAGCATCAACGGTGCTTCTTCTGAGGCAGCCGCTTCCAAACGCCGAGAGTCTTACGAAAAACGCTTGCAAGCCATCAAATCGCTGGCCCAACCAAGCACAGACAACACTTTCAACACGTCGTATCTCACCCACTGTGTCCGCCAGGCCTGCCCAAAAGACACCATATGGATCGTCGAAGCAGTAACACAAACGGCATTCGTCGCTGATCAACTCCAAGCAACCCTTCCCGGCTCTTGGATGAACTGCGGTGGCGGAGGCCTCGGCTGGTCCGGCGGCGGAGCCCTAGGCGCAAAGCTCGCACTGGGAAAAGACAAATTCGTCTGCCAAATCGTCGGCGACGGCACTTTCCTCTTCAGCGTCCCAGGCTCCGTCTACTGGATCTGCCAGCGCTACAACATTCCAATTTTCACAATCGTCCTCAACAACAAGGGATGGAATGCCCCGAGACGCTCGCTCGAGCTCGTCCACCCTGAGGGTTATGGCTCCAAGGTTTCGAACGAGGAACTGAACATTTCATTCGCGCCCACGCCGGATTATTCGGGCATTGCGAAGGCGGCGAGTGGAGGCGAGATTTGGGCGGCGCATGCGGGGACTGTGCAGGATTTGGAGAGGTTGTTGCCACAGGCTGTGGAGGCGGTTAAGGGAGGGAGGGGAGCGGTTTTGGATGCGCATTTGAATGGGCCGGAGGGAAAGTAAGTGACACGCCTTCGTCTCCTGGCCCGTGGAGTCAATGCTGACTGATCGATTTCTTGTAGGTTTGGAGGAGGAAAGTCGGTCCTTGTCGGATGAGCGTACAAGTGACGGCACCTTGGTGCTGAACTTTTTTCCATGAAGACATGATACTGAACTGGACAGTGTATTGCCACCATTCAAAGGAAAGACTACTCAAATCCTTTCGGTTGGCAGGTGCAGTTGTTGAGTAATGCGAAACATATACTTATACCTACTGCTGACTTTACTGGTGAAAGCTTCAGGAAATTTTACATGTTGTATGGTAGCTCCTCCTCCAACTGCATTGTCAGTAGCTACTTCCCTATATGATATGATGATGCAAAACAAGAGAGTGCGGAAAAAGGGGAAATAACCTTGGTACCTGAACTTTGATGGTCGAAGCCACTCACGGACCATTCATGAATGACATATCAGCCACCCGCTCGGGAGGGCCGACACGTGGCTTCGGACCCTGTGTGCCACAACCGAACTCAACACCACACTTTTTCAGTCACTCCACGAATGGGGCGTATCACGTGGTCGCCACTTTGCGCCTGGCAGCTTAGCAGATTGGCCCAGAACGACAACATTTCCGAATTGGGCCATCAGCTCCATCGAACTGGGTCGAGAGTTGAAATTGCTGTTTGACGCAGGAAATCTACGGCATCAGAAGTCTGCCCCTGAGCCAACCGAAGCCACATCGCAAGGAGGGAGCTGCGCTGCCTAGAGGCTAGAGATATATATCTACCTTTCCATTCCTCCCTTGGTTCAAAAGAGCCTCTTAATATCAATCTGCGAAATCATTCATGTGGATTGTTTACAAAGAGATCATTGAAAAACTGTTGTTCATAATGCCCACCGTCATTGCAGGTTTGCAGGATGGAGAAGAGATGGAACAAGAGGAAGGCCCTTACGGCGATAAAAGCCTTCCTGGGGCTCCTCTTCTCTCGCCCGGCGTTAACTCTCCTTCCATAAACTCAGCCGGACCAGCGGAAAAATCGGAATCTGGACTTGGAAAGACGACCACCAACGTTTCTCCCCTTTTGTCGGCGAAGATGAAAGACGAGATATGGAAGCTAATCCAAGAGGTTCTTGCAGAGGAGCGCGAGTCTGGAAAATTACCCCCTCCGCATGGAGTCAACCCATCAGAGATCAAACCTCCCGCAGTCAAATTACCAGTAGTGGACCTATCCCCAGACGACCTGCCTCGGCAAGTCCTCGCCTTCGGTCCACTCATGAATTTCCCAGACTCCTACATGAAGCCCAGTGCGGACACCTGGCCTTTGATCGACGAATCTCTTGTTGACAAGGCCCTCGAGGCTCACAAGATGTCGCCCGACCCTCAGACGGTATTCTTCGTCAACTTCAAGAAGTCGTTGGCAGGGAAGTCATCTGAAAAGCAACAGCAGCTCGATGGGCATATCCGCAACTGGCAGTATTGGGCGGCGGCGGGGGTGGAGACGGAGATCCAACAATTGATTTCTGAAGAGGAGCTTTCGGGGGCGAAGGATGGACCGAGTGTTGTGTGGAGGACGACGTATCGAACGGAAATCTGGGATAAAATCATGAACTATCATAGTCCCATGTTTTCCATGGAGCATACAGACCTCGTAAGTCTCTTCACAGCAATCTCATGATCCAACCAACCGCACCTGACACTCACTCATCCTTACAGAAATCCCAACACATCGAATGCAAACCCGCAGACGTGCACACAGAACTCCTCAAAACCCTCCTCTCAGACTTCACAATCCCAACCACCCCCACCCTCGCCGCCCTCGAGCGCGTCATCACCACTATAAACACTAGCATCCTCCACCTCCGCAACGGCGACAAACCAGCCCAGTTCTGGATCATGGCCACGACGTACGATTACCACCCCGAAGTCGAGATTCTGGAGCCGATGATTCGCCTCGTCAGCTTCGCGACGACGCGGAATATGGTGGAGTTGGAAAGGTGGAAGGGCAGGGAGGAGACGGTGAGCTTTGAGGTTGAGTTTGCGCAGACCAGAGTGCAATTTCTGGATGAGGTTTATATGGCGGTTTTTCGGGATGTGGCGAAGGGGCTGGTGGAGAAGGGGATTGGGTTTGTGGAGGGGGCGACATTTGGGTTTGAAGAGGGGGTGGAGGAGATGGTTGAGGGCGCGAAGGAATTTCTGGATACGGCTAGTTTGGATGTGCCAGTTTAGGGGAGGGGAGGTGTTAAGCGGTGGGGGAGGCTTTCATCATTTCAGCAGGTGGTCCGGGAGTTGGAGTTGTTCTCTTGAAAGCCCCGCTTCCTATCATTGATGAATTGTCCGTCTGTCGAATACTTAAGAGCCGATCATCGCCTAGACCGAACATGCGAAACTGTGATGTACGGATGTCTTACACATACTACCATACGTCTGTTTCGTGGCGTATGGTGGACATGGGAGAAAAAGAAGATCGCTACGAGTAGCGGGTCGAAATGTGATCTATTTGGAGTGAAGAAATATGATGGCAAAGCAACGATATTAGTGGTAAGTAAGTTCTATTGATTTTGTGGATTGCTTCATCTCATAGTTGTGGGGCAGCGCGGACGCTCTGATGTTCCCGAAAAGTGCCCAATTCGCCATTACCCATTTTAGAAATGTGAACTCCGAAAACACCAACCCGACCATTCGCAAACAGTACCGCTTACGCAGTGTTTTGCACCCATTACAATCCTTGCATCCTCAACTGCCATCCGGGCAAAAACATAACCTTCCCAATCCTCAGCCTGGCCATTCGCAAACACTACCAAGTACCCAACCATCCGACCAAACAATCCCAGAAAGCACACTCCACACCCTCCAGTAGCAGCGCCGACTCTCCCATCCCGGCCCCATCCTCAGAAAGGAAGAACATATCCAGCATCCAGAAGCTCACGCCGAAGTCGGTTCTCCTCCAACCTATTCTGACGCGCCATGATGCCGTGGAGGAGCATGGTGTCCTCTTTCCTCTCCAAGACCACCATCTGCCTACGGGGGGTCGGATTGAAGAGTTCAACTTCCCTTTCGCTAAACGCGCAATGATTGTTAGCACCGGTGAGGTCAGCTACACCACAGGGAATCAATGTCACTTACGTGATGGGAGCTGGAACTGGGGCGGGAGGGGGAGGGGGAGCCGGCTGGCCAGGACCAAGACCAGGGCCAGGAATCCTACGACCTCTGCCGATGAGAATAATGAGTACTTTAATATCCTCTTCCAATAGTCGAGCTTCCTTCTTCTTCGAAGTGCGCATGCGTTGCTGGATGATCGCGCCAAGTTCTTTGCGCGCCCGCTCGACCTGGCCGGGCAAGATTTTGGACAAGTTTCCCAGTTCTTTGATGAAATGATGATAAGACAGGGCCATTCTAGCGGGTCGGGCTTGAATCCTCAGGACCGCTCCATGACGCGTTTGGGTGTGTTCCAGTTTGCTGTTATGATTCCTGTCCATCTGCGCTTTTCTCTTGAGGTTTGGGGGTGGAGGGTGGCGAATCTCTTCGCATGAGGCATTTTCTATGAAATAGGAAATCAGTGTTTGTCTCTTATTAGTCTAGTTGCAACAACTGGAGATTGAAGATGGATGAAGCTTCTACTGTAAAGATCGAGGTAATGTGAAAAACGTACGGTAGAGAGAAACAATAGAAGAATTATCCTTTAGTCTTCTTTTTAATTCGCTGGCAATGCACAAGACCCGCTAGAAGTTTGAGGAGAGACAGGGGTACTTGAGATGAAGACGTGGAGGGTGGGGTAACGTGTAATGCAGAAGACGTCGAGGTGTTGAGTAAGAAGATGTCCAGGTGTTGAGCTAGAAAAAGTCCAAGTGTTGAGCAAGAAAGAGTCGAGGTGTTAAGCAAAGAAAGATCGGAGTGTTGAGCAAGAAGAGATCCGGTGTTGAGCAAGAAGAGATCCGAGTGTTGAGCAAGAAGGACTGTTTTGTGAGCACAAAACCCGCGCTAGAGCGGCATTGTGGCGATACCCGATGCTTCCCTCCTTTCTCCGACTCTCTCATAGTCCTGACTTTACCAGCCGTGCAAAGCCGCAGCATCCCCTTTCCAAACCGCTCCACTAACTTCAACTGACTGCATCTGTTTCTCGATGTCCTCGCGCGACTTGCTCATTTACGCATACTGTTCCATTGTCTTTCAAAACGAGTTTGCACCTTTGCGAGTCCGCGTTTGCTGCTTTCCAAGTCGATTCTGGGTTGACAGTCGAGACAGAGCTTGAGCAAACGCTCTTGGTCACCTCCACATGCATACTGAGCACGAGCGACGTAGTGGCATTGGGTAAAAGATCTTGCTTGAAAATATAATTATTTGTCAAACCAAGAGCGGTTCTCGGGTAGTTAAAAGACTGAGTTCCAAAAAACATTCAGGCAAAGGAGATTAAGTTTGAAAAATGAAGCAATATCAGAAGGAAAGATTGGATGAGTTGAACGATGAAGGGATTTAACACCAGAATTACTTGCAGCGATACGAAAATTGCACAGTAAGTATATTTACTTGTGTAGCGAGAAATCGAGGGACGAACTTTGTGTTCTCAATGGTCCTTATTGGCAGCTAGAGCACTTCTCCTATACTTACTCCTAGTTCCCTGCAGCCGCACGGGACAGACTGCAAGATCACAAGCCGACGATATGCCGGGAAAATGCAAGGAAGGTCCTTCAGAAACCATAACCAGCCAGCTGCGGCAATTATGATGAGGAAGGAGGATGGTGGATTAGAATCAACCGGAAGCCTTGGACATTCTTACAGGAGAAGGACATCCTCGGTCAGCGGTTTAACGATGCGGGTATACGGTGGTTCGACCCTAAGCGGCCCGGTCCGACTTGACTGGGGTCGCTTGCGACGCCTTAATAAGGAATGGTTGACATGATATGGATTTGAGTGGCGAGCAGTGGCCTATAGAACCCTGTTTGTTTCAGGTGTATCCTGGTCATAAAGTATCGGGACCGTTCGGGTCTGCATTATCCCCAGACATTATCATGCGATGGGAATACCTAGGCTATTGATGAGTTGCCTTTGTTAGACTGCAAGACTGGGCGTCTGTCCTGGAGAAGGCCCGTTGCACATGAGTAAAAGACTGGCTTGTAGATGCCATCCACGACTATTACTGCTGTCTCCCTCATTTCCACATAGACAGCTACCGGAATCTCGAAACACGACAGCTTGATGCAAAAGGCCGAAATGTTACATACCTACTCTGCCAGCAAATACGACCAGTTCCGAAAGGAAGTGTACGGTGATGCGGAACAGAGCATCAGCAAAGACATTGAAACGAGTGGCTACGGGATCAGCTTCCTGAGCGAAGATGCGTATGGGATATTCGATGAGCCAGCATGGCGATTCGGTCAATCCAGTTTCAACCTCTACTCGGAAACGAAACGTGAGCAAGTCGGAAACGCCAACCACGACCAAGACATCAAGCGGAAATGGAAACTCGTTCGACAAAGGATCAAAAACAACCAAACGATATATGTACAAGGCCTTTGCAAGGAAATCTGCCTGTTGGCTTTGAGCTTTATCAACGACGAGAAAGATGCTCTTGACACCCTGAAGGATTGCGAGAATTGCCAGCCTCTTTCCGCAGAGAAGGTACAGAGACAACGGATGAGGGATATGATGACTGAGGCTGCATGGCAGCATATCGATGACAACATACCGTGCTACGTCAAATCGATTGAGGAGAATATCCTGCCGCAGTTCTCAGGCGTCGGCATCGAAATGCTGAGAGAGGCATTGGAGAGCGCCAAGAAGGACTACCAGGAGGCAAGAAGAAGTGGGTGACTTCAGGTGGGGCCAGATGAAGTCGGTGAAGTTGGGAGATGCCAGATGAAATGGGTTGCAGAGAGGAAAGGGAGTACTGAGTACTGGAAGCAAAGCAGTTGAGGACCAGTGGTTGTCTTTCGCTTGGCGGAGAGCAGTGGTCATGGGCGAGCAAACAGCAATTCCATCGACCTTATTTCGTATTATATACAGCCAGTCTTGAATGTATTTAGAGAAGACGGGAGAGTCAAATATCGATGAGATGAGGTTGAAAGAGAGGTTGAAAGAAAGGTTGGGCGCTGTGGATGACTGATGTCTCCTTCGGGTTGGGGCTGAGACCCACAAGTCACGTGCAGGCAGGGAACCCAAATTCAACCTCCAATTTCTCAGTCTGACTTTCCAACGCCATCGCATCGAACTCCCCTATTCTCCTTTCCTACTCCTCTCTCCGCTGTTAAGAACAACACTAAGCGATTGTCAACCTTCGTCGAGACAATGAAGCTGTCACTCTGTCCCTTCTGATCTCCTTTGTTGCGACCGTTTGCAGTGTCGCGCACCACGTCCTCATCCTAGAGTGGTCCTTCCAAGCGAATGGGTCATTGTTTTTATATTCGGGTCACTCTTTCCACGTACAAGTCCCGTGTTTATAATTAGGGAGTGTGTCCGTTCCTCTCCCCAGGTCATCCACATTCTGCAAAATCTCTGCCACCTTTGCCCACCATGGAAGCCCACGAAGCCGCTGTAAAGAAGATTTCTGCAAAGGTCAAGGAGTTCCACGACCGCAAGGAGGGCTTCAGGATATACCATGGATCGACCAATACCACCCGAAGGTCGGAGCGCACCAGAGAGACCATGGTGGACCTGAGCAGCCTGAACAATGTCCTGAGGGTCAACTCGCAGAACAAAACTGCATCGGTCGAGCCGAATGTGCCCATGGACGAGCTTGTTAAAGCTACGTTGAAGCACAATCTTCTTCCGTGCGTAGTCATGGAATTCCCCGGTATCACATGCGGTGGAGCCTTCGCGGGTACTGGCGGCGAAAGCAGCTCCTTCAAGTATGGCACATTTGACCGCACCGTCACACAGGTTGAGATGGTCCTAGCCAACGGTGACGTTGTGCGCGCGTCTGAGCTCGAGAACAGTGACTTGTTTGTTGGTTCGGCTGGCGCTTTCGGTACTCTTGGAGTCTTGACCCTTCTTGAAGTGAATCTCATCGACGCCAAACGATATGTCGAACTCACATACCATCCTCTGGCCGCGTTACCAGATGTCGTTGCTGAGACTCGGAAACAATGCAAGCCTGAGGCGAACAACGACTTTGTGGATGGCATCCTCTTCCGTCCTGCCACGTTCAAGAAGAAGCAGCCGTCTGCGACTGTGATCACCGGCAAGCTCGTAGACAAGCCATCCGACTCGAAAAAGACAAGCAGGATTAATCGTTTTACCCGACCTCTGGATCCTTGGTACTACGTCCACGTCCAGGCAGGTCTGAAGCGAGGGAAAGGCTCTTGGACCGAACTCGTGCCGGTGCAAGATTACTTCTTTCGCTACGACCGTGGAGCCTTCTGGTGTGGTCGGAATGGATTCAAATACTTCCTCATGCCATTCAACCGCCTTACCCGTCTTTTCTTTGACCCTGTCATGCATACACGCGAATTGTTTGTCGCCTTGCACGCAAGTCAGAATATCCACCGATCAATCATCCAGGATTTGACAATTCCTGCCAAGCATCTTAAGGAGTTCATCGAGTATATGATCCCCGAATTTGACATATCGCCTCTTTGGATCTGTCCGATGCCTCCGAACAGTGGACGAGGAATCTTCCAACTGTCAGCCGCAGCTGTCCCTGGACAAGTGCGTGAGAAGGAAAATGAAGGAGTAAAGAGCAGTGTTGAAGAGGAAAGCTCGGAGAAGGATGATAGCGTACCGGACAAGGAAAACGGAGCTCTTCAAAGCACAGAAGAGACAAACGGCACACCAAACGAGAAGGACAGCAACACTGCTTCTGCGCCCGAGTCTACCAGCGGAGCCAATCCTCCTGAATGCGAAGGCATCTCCCATCCCGACGACCTCTACATCAATGTCGGGCTGTGGGGCATGGCTCCGTTCGATATCAACGAATCCATTGCCCTGAATCGACAGCTTGAAGCAAAGGTCAAGGAGCTTGGAGGTGCGAAGTGGCTGTACGGGCAAACCTTCTACACCGAAGAAGAGTTCTGGAGCATCTACGACAAGGTGAAGTACGATGCCCTGCGAACCAAGTATGGCGCGACCTCCCTCCCCAGCGCCTACGACAAGGTCAAGACGAATATCGATGTGGAGAAGACCATCTCCTTCAAGTACGGATGGCCGTTTGGTGGGGTCATTGGGTACGGGGCAGCGCTGAAGGCTAGGTACATGGGGAGGGAGTACCTGTTGAGCAAGGGGAAGAAGTAGGCATTGTGATGGCGCGCAGAGGGCCCCGAAGCTTCTATTGTGGTGGTGCACGTGTATATAACACCAAACGGACCGCGCGCAGCCGTAACTTCAGGCAACGATCCGGAACCTTCTCACAGCTGCTGCCCACCTTCAAATATCTGCATCAACAAACCTCTGCGCGTCTCCAAACCAAAACACCGTCACGCGCGCCCACACACTGCAACACCAACGCATCTCAACACCTTCGTGCAGCATGGCGACCCCTTTGCCCCCTGATGACGACTTCGAAAGCGACGATCTCCGCTATCGCAGCTTGACGCGAATTCTGGCGTTGTTCGGTGAGTTCGCGCCCGCTTTCGAGCCTCAGTCGCCTGAACTTCACCTTGTGAGTTCGTATCTGATCAGAGACATCCCCAGCATACTCACCCGCACATCACAAGAAGAGATATCTATTGGAGTTCCACTTGCCGAGACAGAGAAAAGCGACTACGATGCGGTAATCGTTTCATCCGGCGGGCTCCTGAACGGCGCCCAGGAGGAAGATTTCCAGCCATCCAAGGGCCAGACAGAGACTTCGTCCGTCGTCGATAGTGCTCCCGGAGCCACTGGCGAGCTCAAGGAATTTCTGGTTGGCAGCCAGGTCAACCAGGATTTTGACTTGGAAAATTTGGCGATTTCTGCCGGTCAACGAGCGCAAGACGTCCCGCCCCTGGCGTCTGGGAGTGCTCCCGGAGCCATCGAAGAGGACAAGGAATCTCTGGCTGCCAGCCAGATCGCAGAGGATTTTGCCTTTGGTGATTTGGCGATTTCAGACGACCAGCGCGCGCAAGACGTCCCGCATCTGGCGTCTGGGAGTGCCCCCGGAGTCACCGACGAGGACAAGGAATCTCTGGCTGGCAGCCAGGTCGACCAGGATTTTGGCTTGGAGAATTTGAAGATTTCTGACGACCAGAGCGCTCAGGACGTCTCGGCCCCGGCGTCTGGGAGTGCTCCCGGAGCCACTGACAATGGTCTTGAAATGACCGATGACCAAAGGGAATACAGCCTTGTCTTCCGCGAGCAGTCCTTCTTGGAGCACGTTCTGGGTGTTCAGTACCTCCTGAACAGCATATATGACCCCCTGACTCCCAAGAAAGAGAAATTGGAGATGGGCGCCCTCCTCCGCCGCCACACAATCCTCCACTGCCTCCCCAAGATGGTAGCCAATCTTGAGACATACCAAGAGCAGCACCAATATTTCATCAGCGGGCCCGCTCCCAGGTGGTCCGACTCTCTCAGGCAGCTGGGACATGTCACAGTCCCAGCTCGCCAGCTCCATAGCTTCGTGGGCAGCGTCCAAGCCCTCTATAACAAGATTTTCGAGTGGTTCCAGAAGGACACCATGGTGTGGCAACTCATGGTCGTAGAATTCCGCCGTCTCGTGCAGAACGAAAAGACAGGGGCCACAGGCCGCATGAAGGTCTCCCACGGCAGCATACTCACCAAATGGGCCCCAGTCATCCACAGGTCCGTCGGAGCGATGGTGAAGAGGATCCGCGAGTGCGTCGCGAGGCTACACAACGCCAGGACTGCATTCTGGGCCATTGAGGAGTTCAGCGCCGCCGATTTCTGGGCCATGGCCGATGAACTGAAGCTTCTAAACGTACTGCAAGACATGCTGGCGCACACGTTCCGGGACTTGGGACCGATTTTCGAGGAGTACATCAACGCAGTCGGCGTTGCCTGGCGCAAAGCAAATGGCGGCTACATCGTCTTCGGCGCTCCAAAGGCGTCTGATATCCTCGGCGTACTCTGTCAGGACAGCGTCGTCAGCAGCCGCGTCGAGGGCATCTCGCGCGTCCACCACCGCAACTGCGACTACCAAGCCACCCAGTTCCTCGCAGGCATGGACGCTCGCACCGTCGAGCTGGACAAAGAGGCCCCGGCCGATGACAAGGTGGAGGACTGGAAGCAGACGATCCGCGGCCTGTACGAAGGCACACAGAACCAGTTCGGCGAATTCCACATCCAGCGACTCGAGATTGCTACTCGCCGCTTCTCAGAGATCCTCAGAGTGCTCCATAGCAACAAGACGGACGGCCGAGTCCACCCCGAAGGCCACATCGCAGCCACCATCGCGATCCCCCCTCCCGCCATTGTCTCCCCCGCGCTCGCCGCCTTCCGCCGCAAGATCGCTGCAGAGAACGCAGCATTCCCGCCGCTCCCGCCCTTCCTCGTCGCCACCTCCAACAAGAAGGTCTGCACCGGGTGCGCCTTACTGCTCCAGGCGCGCGTCGGCTTCGACCAGATGTTGTCGCCTCTCGCTGTCAAGAGCACCACGCATAGGGCGTGTGCGTTGCCGAAGGACTGCCCCGTGGAGATCAGGAAGGCGGCTATTCGCTATCTGGAGAATATGTTGATGGATCTGTTCTTGAATGAGCATTTCTGGGTGACTTTGCAGGAGAGTGAGTAGGGAGGAGGCTGTGGGTATGAGGGGTGTGGGGTGTCAAGGAAAGCATTATGGGCTACAGCTTCCTATTGTATGATAGAATACGACATGATGATGGGTTTTCATGGGTTTCGTGGGCTGATGGGTTGCTGTCCTCTACTCTAGCTACTACATAGTATGCTTCGAGATATGAAATGGACTGAGTACTTTTGCCATCTGCCGAAAAACAACTTACATGAAATCCGTTGAATCCATCCCGGGACAATCCAGAGATCTGGATATTTATCAGGTGGCAAAAAATTAAGTGGACAATCCTTTTGCCTGTTTTCCAAAGAAAACGTGTCCCGCCAACGCAATCCCACCTCTATGTCGTCTCGACGCCCTTCTGAGCGTGCGTCGAGGTCTCCATTTTCCAGGTCGTGGATTTTCTCGCACGTTTTTCACATTTCGGTTCTTTTCTGAATTTTTTGCATTTCGATTTGACGTCAGTTCCGGCTCGACATGGGCTCGAAAGGGGCTCGAAAGGGGGTAAGATAACACATTTATACTTTCCTCCTTTCATGGTTTTTCTCGACATTTTTTAGGTTTTGCTTGCAATGATGAAAAACACCATCGTGACGCTCTGGTCTGATTGCAAGAACGGATGAGTGCGCAACGCTTACTTTGTGCCAGGCACGAATAGCTGATATGGCAGGGAGGGACGAGGAGTACTTCAGACATCTACCCAGCAGCGAACTTTCCGCAGATGGCTCTGTAGACGGAGAGCAGTCAGGCGACCGCGGAGAGGGCAACTTACTATCAACTGCAGAGAAAGCTTGTGCCAGGCACTGATAGTCGGTATAGCAGGGAGGGACGAGGAGCACTTCAGATACGTACCTGGCAGCTAACTTTCGGCAGATGGCGGAGGATATTCAGGCGACGACGGAGAGGGCAACTTGCTATCAACCATAGAGAATGCCCTCTATACTACAGGGAGCGCTGTCATTCTCCGGACAATTCGATTAGTTCAACGAAGGAAAGCACCACCATCCGGGAAAATATAGATATCCTAGAAGCCCTGGGGAGTAATTCAAGAGCCTCGTCTTTTCTAAACTATTACGGAATGGCCTATTTTGTTCGGCGGGAAAAATTTGATTTCTATTCGTCCTTGATCCGTCCGACGAAGTCTAGCACCCATCTACAAATCAGCATATATGCTCTATGTTGAAAGAAAAGATCCAACCCAGCCCATCCCATCACCCCTTCAACCCCTCCAGCGCATCCTTCAACCTCTCCCACCCACTCGTTCCCTCCCAACTCCCCTTTCCCCTCCCCATGATCCCCCTAATGGCACTCCTGCCCTTAAACCTCCAATCCTTCGCCACAAGCTCTCCACTCCCGGCTCCCAACCCCTCCGTCCTCTCCACCCCACCCAAACTCTCATACGCATCCACCAACTCAACCGTCGCATCCACAACCTCCTCCCACTGCGTCTCTGTCCCATACTCCCAGCCCGGCTGCGAAGTCACCGCCCGCCACGCCTTCTCGTTCGCCTCGAGCGCCGTGGTCGGTTTCTTCCTCCATAGCACGAGGCGCGCGACGATTTGCCAGAGGCGGCGGGAAGATGTGATGAGAGGGACGATATCCTTGTCGACCATCTGCACGACCATCCTTGCGAGGCCTGGCTTGTTGGGGTCGTACGTCCCGCTTGATTCTGGGTTTTCTTGGTCGAGGGTGATGATGTGGCGGACGAGGTGATCGAGGATCTCGGCATCGATGCATTTTTCGCCATCTGTGGCGCCGCGGAGTTGGAGGATGCTTTTTTGAGCGGTGACGATGTCGGTGTAGGAGGGCGGGACTGTGGATGCGGCGACTGTCAAGACATTGTCCCAGATGCGGTAGCTGTCGTGTTTGAGACGTGCGGCGCGTTTGAGAGCCTTTAGAGCGTCTGTTTTGTACTTGTGAGGGTCTTGTATGGTTGTGTTGTCCCCTTCTTCGTCGGCCAGCTTTGGCTTCTCTGAAGGAGTGGAAAAGTCCGCAGGATCAATGCGGAGCAGTGCTATTGCGAGATTACTCCATGCCTCTGCATCCGAATCATCGAATTGAACCGTTCGGGAGAAAGATGCAACCGCCTTTGTCCAAAGTTCCATCTCCAACTGACAGCATCCGAGAGCGAACCATGTAGTTCCGTTCAGCTGATTGATCTTGAGGGATTTCATATAAGCATCCGCGGCTTTGAGGTAATTCTTTTGCGAGAAGTAATGCCGACCCAAGGATCTTTGCGCTCGGGCATATCGGAAATTTGATACCTCCCAGGCTTTGTCGTACATGGAAACATCCTGATCAATGTCACCCAAGATGCAGTATAGCCTCGGTGCTTCGGCCGGTGGAGGCTGTCGTTCTTGACCTTCCCATTTCTCGTCTTCTGGATCCGCACTGCTATCGTCGCCGTTCGTCGCGTGATATAGCTGTCGTCGAACGATACGCTTGGCCTTGTCCTCTCTTTCTGTTCCAGCCCAGCACAAGGCTGCTTCAGCCCACATCTCAAGCCTTTCGTATATTTCGAGTGCTGAGCGGAGACCTCCCAGGCTTACCCATCTTGACGCCAACTCTGCTTCCAGCTCCCAACGAAACGGAGAGCACAGTTGTAAAACGTATTGCAAGCGTTCGGAGACCGACGCTGCCTCCGAGACTTTGGCCTTCGGCAGAAATGTGGTCGCTGCAGTTTCTGGCGCTTCGGATGTAGTCGAGTTCTGTGCTGTAGTCTCCGCGATGACTTGGTCCACTAGAGCCTGAAGTTGCAGCAGACCTCGTTCGATCGTTCGAGATTTGTAGCCTTCGATGCGGCTTCGCACAAGAAGGCCTTGCGTATACACCTGCCAATTGGAGCTCCCACCTTCTAGTACACGGGTTGCATATGGAAGGGTTTCTTCTCGAGTAAGGCCATCTTCTGGGGACGTATTCTTGATCGAAGAAGCCAATGAAAGCAAAATGATGGAATCTAGGGGGTTCAAGATTGGCTGCGCGGATGGATCCAAAGATGTCAGAGACGGGGAAAGAGCATTTTGACCCTTTATATCAGTCGAAGACTTTGGTTTCTCGGAGAAGCTGATAGACTCCAGCAGTGTATCGTCGTTGAGATCGAGGTTCTGTGGTCCAGCCTGTATCACCGTGCTGTCCCCGTTTTCCGTGCCAGTGCCAATGGCTTGCTCCAAGCCATCCGCCTTCGACGCCTCGGATTCGTCGCCGTTTGCTTCGTCTCCACTGCGAGCCAGTACAACAAGCTGACTGGTGTCCTTCTCCTGCCACTTGGTGCGTTTCCCCAGTAATCCAGTCAGAGCAAATTCAAAGTGACGGTCTTTCGCGGCCTGGTCCAGATCTTGGCGGGCGAGCCTATCAAATCCATGGTGGGTATGAATAGCAGCTCTTTCCAGCAGAAACGGCACTCGATAAGGTGAAGCGGCGGCATCGGAGCCGACAATTTCTTCCTTTAGGTCTTCCAGTCTATCATAGATGGATGTCTGTAGAGAAGGTGCCACTTCAGATAGCAACCGTTGATGCAGGAAATCCAGTCGAAGTCGTGCCCAACTGGCTGCTTTGACGTTCTTGACGATGGGAGGGCTAGTCAAGATGGCTTCTGCCAGACATATCAACTCCACGTTCGGGGTAAGTTTGTAGGCGGCGACACCGTCTACTCCCAGTGACTGGATGAGGCGTTGTCTGACTGAAGTGACAGTCGCAGGATCTGAAGAGATGTTGATAGGAAAGATGGCTTTTGCCGATGAGAAAGGAAGAGGTGGTCCAGTGACGCTTGATTGCAGAAAGGCATAAATACATGCGAGAGCTGCGAGGAAAAGTACATGCTGCTTGTACGATGGAGTGGCCTCTATTCCATCGCCATGTTGTTGTGCAACGAGCGGAGAGATTCGCGCAAATATCCAGTCATTCCAGAGTTCGTCAGTGGAGTAGGATCTGAGACTTTCCGGTGGAGAGCTGCTTTGTCTCAGTAATTCTTCTACGGGAGCTTCTTCGAGCAAGCGTAGGAAGTCTCCGTTCTTGAGGGACTCGAGTTGCTCATGCAACGCGGATGATAAATCGTCGGGCAATGTACTGCGGAAGTAATCTAAGAAAATGTCCATGGCCCTGAGAAAAGCAGAGCTGCACTTCTTGGATGTGCTATAGTCTCAGTGGCTTGAGCAGTCGTGGATGGTTTTCGGTGGTTTAGGTAGGTAGAACAGATGATTGCAGCCCAAGAAAATTTGGTGTCGCTCCAGTTCGCTTGATCCTCAAACTCAACCAAAAACGTGAAGGAACGTGAAAAAGCAATTGGAAGGCGTATAGGCGTATTTACGGGCGGGCAAATTCTTCTTTTGGTTTCTATCTTGTATGACAAATTCCATGCTCAGGCCAGATATGGACACCGCAAAGTCACGTGACTGCAATAGTTTGCCTAAGGTATTCCATTTTCCATTCACAAGTGTTCAAGGTAGAGTTTTGAGACCTGGTACAAGATGGTCTCCTTATCGCGTGCTCATGAAAACAGATCTATGATAATTTCCTATAAACGATTCAACCAACGCAAACACCAACACCTCACCCACAACTCTACCCCACACACGTCTTTCGTCCCTTCTTTCTGTTCCCTTTGTTCTCATACCTACCCCCTCTTCCTCAGAGACAACTTCACATTCATAGTCGGCTTGTGCCACAGCCCATACGCCTTCTGTCCGTACACCCACCCTTTACTCTCGGGCAACAACTCCATATCGAAATTCCACAGCATCCTCGCCAAGACGAGACGCATCTCAGCATACGCGAGGTTCTTGCCGACGCAGTTGCGGGGCCCGAGCGAAAAGGGGTTGATGACGGCCTTGTTGTCGTCTTTCCAGGGCGAGTCGGGCGCGTCCCAGCCGGGCTGGAAGCGCTCTGGGTGGTATTCGTCGGCGCGGTTGAAGTTGAGGGGGGACCAGTAGGCGGCGGTTTGGTGGACGCTGACATTGGTCTGCAGTGAGTGGTTAGTGGGTTGCTTTAATTAAAGTGATTGAGGTGGTAGCTTACGTCGCCTGGGACTTCCCATCTGTCGATCATGGTGGTCTTTCCTTTCTTCGTGCGGCGGGGGAGGCCTCCTGGGACGGGAGGATACATCCTGAAGCCTTCATCGATGCAGGCGAGGAGATATGGTAGACGGTTCGTGGCATTGATGACGTTGATCTCGTCCTCAGCTTGGAATGCCGCTCTCACTTCTTCGGTGACCTTCTTCATTGCATCGGGAGTCCTGCACAACCAATAGGTAACGCCGCTGAGCAGTGTCGCAGTCGTCTCGGAGCCGGCGAAGATCAAAGTCTTAGCAGTGTGCTTCAACTCCTCGTCGGACACCTTTGTCTTTTCATCCTTGCCCCGCAAGACGTACCAGAAGAAGTCCCTGCGCTCTTGATTGACACCTCGTTGAAGACGTGCATCCAGAGTAGAGTTGCTGTATTTGTTGACATTGTTGCTTCCTTCTTTCGCAGACTTGGGCATGATAAAGGGAAGCATCATCTGAATAACGGGGTATTCGCGCATCACCACCATCCAGGGGAAAGCCGGGAGGGAATCGAAGATGAAGCCTACGAAGGAGTGGTACTGGTTATTTGCCAAACATCCGAAAGACTTGCCAAAAGCCAGATCGCCGATGAGATCGAAAGCTGCGATAGTTAGCCGGAACGGCAGATTAGTTAAATTGAATAGGCTTAGGCTTACTTGTAAAATTGTACCATGCAACAAGATCCGCGGCCTTTCCTGAAGCTGCAAAGCCCTTCAATTTCTCAATCAAAAGGTCTATGTATTCCTTGATGTAACCCTCCTGTTCCCTGAGCGCCTTCTCAGAGAAAGCATGAGCAAGAGCTCGCCGAAGGCGAGAGTGGTCCTCATCGTTGATAGCGGTGACAATATCGGCAGCCTCTCCGTCTTGGTTCTGGTACAAATGATGGTCTTTGGGGACCGAGTTGGAACCGTATTGGCCATAGACGTCTTTGAATGCTTGCGCGGTGATGAAAGACACTCCGTCGGGCTTGTGTCGGACTACTTCGCCGTATTGGGCGTGCAGCTTGCGCATTTCAATGTCCATGTTACCCCTGAGCATATGGTAAAAGGGAATGAGTTGGCTAGCAGCCCGAAGCTTCGGGCCGGGGAACTTGCGAAGAGGGTGGAAGTAGACATTGTAAATCATGTACCCGATTTGGTACATGAACCACTGGCAATTTGGTGTTAGCCAACGAGTCCTCTCGAAAAGCGTGTTCCTGAACGTACCGCGCCCACAAGAGAGGCTATGATAAGTCCTGTTGGAGCCATTGTAATTTTGAACTGCGATCACTCAATAGGCAGCCAGCGATTCCAACAAGCTGAGCAGTAGCAGAGAACCCAGGTTTAAATAAATCTATGAAAGAGTTCACATGGTTTCAGACTTAGCTTAACATGGCTAGCACAATAGCAGCCGTCATCCTACACGCGTCGCTTTGGTGGGAGCGACAGGTCTCTTACCGGGTTGTGCAGACCGCAGGAGCGAGTATCCTCTTACTCGTGGAGGTGTCGGCGACACAGATTCGGGAGCAGGAAACAAACGTCCCCGAGCGACACATTCTTGCTTCGGATGGTTGACGTCGATCATCTTGGCCCTTGTGCTGTCAATGCGCCGTCAATGCGCCATGTGGGGAAGATAGCAGGGCCAGGTTTTCCGAGTGCGAGGAGCGGCTCCAGCATTATGCGCAGAACTCGGTTCTTCCATCTGATTGGACATCCTTAACATATTTCTTTTATGTTTCTGTCGTCCGCTCTCGATTCTGCATCGGAGCGTGCTGCTAGAATATGTGTGGAAAGGATGTTGCATTGCTGTGCGGTATCTTGGGAAACTTGTTTTTTTATTCCAGAAGCTCGACTTGTTCCGAAACACTCATCAAACGTTTCAATATCTTCACGCTCATAGGACGATATGCCTAGCTCATACGTCCGCGACAGATATGAGTACGAGTACGAGTACGAGACTGTTAAGATGAAGATCAGGGTCTTTCTACCTGGAAACTCCAGAGCAGATGTCATGGCCATGAAAACGAGCTAAGCGATCTGCCACTCACATTAACCTGATCATGGCTGATTAGTGGGAGAGCATCGCTTGCTGGAGGACTGCAAAGGCGCCTGCAATTTCGATTTGCAAAATGGTATGTGTGACATTCATGAATAAGGAAAGACAGTAAGAAGCAGGCCGTCATGACTGAGAGAAACTCGAGGCCTCGACCAATAGGCTGATACAGGGATATCAAATATACACACGACGGTCCGTTCCGATCGCGTGTCCTCGCTCAACCTTGCCTAGTCAGAATCGCTACTACTGGAACTGGAGGAAGATTTGCCCCCTCGAGAACGAGATCTGTGCTTGTGCTTCTTGTGATGACCATGTCCGCTTGCATGGCTACCGGCATAAAGGCCCCCAAGAGCAGCAGAACTGCCATATTGAGAAGAGGAGTAATGTGAATCTCCATGGCTGCTGTGGTGACTGCTATGGTGGTCACTTCCGTGCTTTTTATGCTTCTTCTCTTTCTTGTGCCTGGCACCACGTGTTAGATCTCACCGGCGGATGAGCTTCTCAGGTTACACTTACTTCTCGTGCTTGTCTTCGAGCTTGTTGGCTCCCCATGCTCCAACCACGGCGGATCCAAGAGTAGCAAGAGTGCCACCACCCATCTTGTGTCCAGCAAAGCCACCGGCAGCACCGCCTAAGAGTGTCGCACCCAAGCCACGATCACCTTCAGCTGCTCCGCCTGGGGGTCCGTTGTATTGTTGATCATGGGTTGGATATCCTTGCGGTTCGCCATGAGGTCCAGGTGATGGGTGCTGGCCGTATGGCACCGGAGGCGGATACGGCGAGTGTCCGCGTTGTTCTTCATAAGGAGGTTGCCCGTAGCCAATCTGTGGAGGTGGAGGCGATTGATAGCCTTGCCCTTGGCCATATTGGTCGTGAGAAGGCGGCGGATATTGGCCCTGCGACAGGGATTAGACCATTTTCCTGTGTGAACTTGAACAATAGGTCACTGACTTGCTGGGGAGGAAATGGGCTTTCTCCGCCATATTGTTGATGCTGCGGTTGCCCGTACTGGGTCTGCTGCTCATAGCCATGGAGAAAGCTTCCTCCAGGAGGCGGATAGCCTTGTTGGTGCTGATTGTAGTCCCCTGGAGGCTGTTGCTCGTGGCCGCCGCCATAGTAGCCCGAATTCGACATGGTGAGGGGTTGACTGTGACGAGAAAGAGGGGTTTACGAATGTGTCAGGCTGGACGCAGGCGCGAACTCGACCAAGCACCAAGACTTGAACTTATACCTGATAGCGATTGACCGTGGCAGCTGAGGATGAGTTGCTGCGGCCTGACGGGCATACGCAAGTCATCAGCAGTCTGCAGACGCATCCGCAAACGCATTTAGCGGGGATGGTGACAGCGGTCGAGAGGCTGAGCAGTTTTGCTGAGCCACAGTGAAATCGTATCTTCGAGGCGGTGGGCAGCTGGACTGTTGCTACGCTCCGGCACGTGTTCTTTACCTGAGCCTTGTCTGGTGGTCTCCAGGAGTCTTCACTCTTCATACCTCCTTGCATCAGGGGGTCATTCGGGGAAAGGACTCCCTACATCAGTAGACAAGCACTGGGAGGGAAAGGGACAGGAGAGGGCATAACGCAGAAACAGAAAAGGGCTACAGGAAGGGGACTGGCTGCATTATGTGCTTTCCGAGTTGCGGAATATCTTTTATCCTAAAGGAGTCTTTACTGTAGTCTTGCAAAATGGAGAGAGGCGAACTGCGACGGCTGGGTGGAGCTGGGTGGAGCTAATTTGCATCGTTACTCGGAAACTCGACATCGGCGCGGGATGAGGCCGGAATCGGCTTAGAGCCGTATTCGACTGTGAGCAGAGCATCATAACTAGACGATTCAATAATGAATGGTACTTGGCCAGCTCCTCGACAGACGATTGTCCTCGTTCCAAGTGAAAAACAAGTGACACCCAACGGAGTTCAAACAGGGTGAGCGAACGGACAAGGCTTCTCGGACAGGCTGGCGTGTTTTCTTCGAAGCTCCGAACGCGGACGAAGCTGTCGGCGAGACTTTGCTCCGGCCCACTTCAAAACACCCAGTTCCCCTTTGCAAAGTTACGAACCCACCAGTCGATCGAGCAACAGCGCTTCGCCATGGAAGCTCCAGCGTGGATTTGACTGTGCTTTATCATGTTTGAAATGCCACAATCTCAATCGCCTTGAGGGCATTCCGCCAAGTGCAATCGACGTGCTGAACGCCGCTCCAAATTTCTTACACCGGGCTCTAGAATTGCGCCGCTCTAAGCCACGGTATGTAGTCGTCACAGTTGATTTAGTCCGTAGGTACTGCTCAAGACATCTCTTAAAAAGCCGGGGATCCCCTTCTGCAGTTCATCAACAATTCCATTATCCACCTTGAATATCGCCAAAAATGAACTCTCTCACCTTTGTTAAGACCTTGTTCTACTCGCAATTGTTTGTCACTCCTCCAAAGCCGAAAGGCGACTTCTCAGGTCAGACAGTCGTTGTCACAGGTGCCAACACCGGCCTGGGTCTCGAAGCCGTAAAGCATTTCATCCGGTTGGACGCTTCAAAGGTGATTCTCGCAGTCAGAAGTGCCCAGAAGGGAGACGCAGCCGTGTCCCAGGTTGTCGAAGCCACCCAATGTGACCCCTCCCGGCTGGAAGCGTGGCAACTCGACCTCTCAAGCTTCGATTCGGTGAAGAAATTTGCAATCCGTGCTCGAACACAGCTCGAACACAGCTCGACCGACTCGACGCCGTCGTCCAAAACGCGGGAATCCTCACCTCCGAATGGACCGTCACAGAAGGCTACGAAACCCAGATCACCGTCGACGTGATAAGTCCGCTTCTACTTGTTTTCTTGCTCTTGCCGAAACTCCGAGAAAGCGCGCAGAAAACGGGCCTACAAGGGAGGATCTCCTTCGTCGGCTCCGACTTGATGTACGTCTCAGGTCTGGACGAGATTGAAAAGCCAGGGAACATTTTCAAGAATCTTTCCAACAAGGAGGAGACAAAGATAGGGGACCATTACGGAATGGCAAAGCAACTCCTCCACTACGGCGTTAGGATTCTTGCGCAGATGAGCCCTGTTACCCCAGAATCAAATGTTGTGATCAACAACCACACCCCCGGAGCCTGCAAGTCGGACATATTCCGTGACGATGCTGGGTTCGCCCTGAAGGTCATGATGTCAATTATGGTCGCACTCGTCGCTCGGACAACCGAAGTTGGAGCCCGGACTTTAGTCCACGCTGTGGAACCGCAAGTAGGGATTGAATCTCATGAGAAATTTCTGATGGACTGCAAGATTGCAATGTAGCGTCACCCTTTCCTTTGTAGCTGAATTCGGCCCTCTAACAGCAGTCCAGAAACGGTCCCAATGTCGACAGTGACCGTGGCCGCAAGGTCCAGGTAAAGTTCAGAGTGCAGCTTTTGGAACTGTTGGAGAGCATCTCACCGGGCTCGACGAAGATCTGAACGAGTGGAATATTAGAATGGACCGTATTTCAATTGTTTACGCTAGACCTTTCTTTTCTCAGTTTCCTTGAAGTAGAATCCGCATCAAGTATTTCAGTATCTCAGTCTCAGAAAGCCGGGCATGGCTACCACGGCGTTTCTCTACCGCATGCTATTATATTAATCACGTGAAGTTCAAATGTATTTCCTTGTATGAAGGAAACATTCGCAACATATTTGATTTTCTTAAAACCGTGGACTTTCAACTCAGGACTTCATGGCGCAGTGGTATAAGTGAGCATTCATCCTCAGGGTGAAAGGCGCTAACCCCATGCGGCAGTGAATTCTGAGCCACAGGTTGAATTCCTGGACCGACACGATGCGACCTCCCCCCTCCGACCGAATACCCCCAACAGCACATACGACCCAATCAAAAACAGACGTCAGAGTCTGTTCTGAGGGCTCTTTCGGGGGGCCTTCAGTTTTGCCATTTCTTTTCCTTTTCCATTTCTTCAATATGAAGAGGAGGAAGGCAAGGAGCATGAATCAACAGAGCAAGATCCCTTCTTTGCACCGGCCACCATCGAGTAATCCATCACGTCTTCACGTAGCACGGCATCAACACAAGAACGATGAGTGGGAAGCAGTTGTCTGAGCAGCTGGGAATGAGTTTCGTCCTGCCATTGAAGGCTGATTTAGTGTTGTGGCTGTGCAAAGGCTACTCTGTATCTTGCAAGAGTTCAATACAAGGGGAAAGGTCAAGTCGGAAGTCTGGATCGCGGGTTCGAATCCGGGTGGAGGCAATTTTTTTGTCAATTCAATGAATTTCATTTACGCCTAAAGACAGTGGTCAAGGCATAGAATGTAGAATGAACAGACGATGCTCAATTAAATCATTGTTTGAACTATATTAAGCAGCACTTATGATCGGTATTCCATGGTTGAAGTTTTGGTGGCGGAGAAGGAGGTTTGAACCCGGGATCAAGGAGCAACGCACGTGACTCACTCGGCTAAAGTTGCCGAAGACTTAAGAATTACAAACCCATGCTGTAATCCGAGAAAGTTAAGGTACCTAACCTACCTACATTTTGACCTCCGCCCATCGACGTTCATTGACCTGCATCTTCACATCACTTTCCTTTTGTCATTGGCATCTCTGCACTATGTTCAGACCAGCTTCTCGCGCTCTCCTTCGCACATCTACCCGCCGGCCGTTCCAACAGTCGACCTCCCGATTTATCACCACCGCTCCAGCCGACAAGTCGCGGAGTTGGAAGAGCTTTGCTGCACGATGGGGTGTTGTGGGCGCTATAATATACTATTATAACACCACGGATGTATTTGCAGAAGAACCTCGATGTAAGTGTCGGCTCCTGAAGCTCGAGGCGCATCGCTGACTTTGACGCTCTGCAGATGAAATTCAATCCTCCACCGCGAGCCAGGAAGGCGAAAACCTCCCCACCATCGACTCCATCACCGCACAGCGCAAGCAGCGGCTGGAGGCGACACAGCCAGCTGAAGGTGCAACAACCACACAAGTAACCACCCAGCCAAATGTGGGAGTGGCTCCCGGTTCTCCAGAAGCGTTGGAAGAAGAGGCGGGTCAGGAGGGTGCATTCAACCCAGAAACCGGAGAAATCAACTGGGACTGCCCGTGTCTGGGTGGCATGGCGCATGGCCCTTGTGGAGAAGAGTTCAGAGCCGCGTTCAGCTGCTTTGTATTCTCGAAGGAGGAGCCGAAGGGCATGGATTGCATAAGCAAGTTCAAGTAAGTTTGAACATAATGAGGAACTGATACCGAGTACTCACGCAATGTTCTAGGGGTATGCAAGACTGCTTCAGGGCACATCCGGATATCTATGGCGCTGAGTTGGATGACGAGGAAGAGGAGGAAGGCGCTGCTGCTCCAGCTCCAGCGCCGGAAGTTGGGACTGCAGGCATCCCGGGGCATACACCAGAGAACGCTGTAGCTCGAGAGGAACCTGCGAAGGTACAGCATGAACTTGCTCCTCATGAAGCTGCCCCGTCTGCTGAGCGCCCTCACGAACCGACGTCAAAGCCCGCAGTGGACGCATCTGAAGGAGAGCTTGTTCCCAAGAAGTGGCACGAGGCATGAGATGATATCGAAGAGTTGTTCAAGCGTAATGAAATCAACATAGGAGGAAGGAAATGTACCATATGTATAAATGCATCTGCACAAACGGCGGCGCTTCAAAGGAAAAGCCTCGGAAAGGATAATCTTCATTCTTCAGCTCCAAATGCTTGCTCATAGCTTTCACTGTTGGCCATATCAAAACATATAGAACAAGAAGCAACATGCTATTGCCTACTGATGACCAGGAACGCGTTGATATAGAGTAGATTCTCTTGATGTGCATCCCCGAGGCTATGACGTACCACCCGCGCGCCTGAGCTAAGGCTGGGGTGCGAGATCTTGGAACAACCTTCGCATGTGAACCAACCTCTCCCACCTCGCATCACACGACAAGTCAACAACAACAGGCCGCATCGCACCGCACCGCCTCTCTCGACCGCAATAATATCCGCAGCATCGTCTTCGACTTGGCTTCATTCTCGCCGCACTACCACCCACTCTCGCATCGCCTCGCCAGCAAAACAAACATCAACGAATCAACACACCTTATCTCAACATCATGTCGTACGCGGATATGGCGGCCAAGGGGCCGAAACAGTCTCCTGAAGAAGTAAGTTGTTCTCCTGCGTGAGATTGCGGCTCGTGTTGGATGTGGTGCTAATTATGATGGCGCAGGCGTAAGTTCGTCCTTGTTTACCTGGTTGCTCGCTCCACTCCATCTCCTCTCTCTCCCGATGGATGTCATTGTCCTCGATGATGGAAAACCCCCTCGCGACTGGCCGGCAGTTCTCCCTTGACGTGGACTGATACTTTTGGGATTCTGAACCGCAATACATCTGCCCTATCATGACGTATCGAGAGTTGGCACCGAAATAGCGTCCGCGCACGAGCTATCTGGTTTACAATACTGCAATGAACTCTTGGTCAAAAAGAGGACCGGCTTCAGGATTCACCGAGCTGTCATATTCCGCTGCGATGCTCCGTTCCTGGGCGCCCTACCCGCATATCAGACTTTGCCATATATCATGAAGTTCCTCCAACAGCCGTCACTAACCCCACTTCAAGTGCTGCTCCTCAAATGCCCGAAGTCGAACACACCGACGAAAGTACCAGCTCCCTCATCGACGTCGACAGCCCACACATCTCCTCGGTCCCCTCAG
The DNA here is from genome assembly GCA_010015705.1 of Aulographum hederae CBS 113979. Lineage (NCBI taxonomy): Eukaryota > Fungi > Ascomycota > Dothideomycetes > Aulographales > Aulographaceae > Aulographum > Aulographum hederae. The sequence goes on along the minus strand of ML977137.1, from coordinate 144,223 downwards.
ACTTCGAATCGCAATCCGTCAAGACCGACACCCAAGCCGACCGCATCGAGCGCGAAGCCGAAGACGCCAAGATCACAGCAGAGAAGAAGGCATCCGAGGCGAAGGAGAAGGCCAAGGGCGCAGCGGGCAAGGCGAAGAGCAAGGCTGGACTCGCGGGCAAGCGCATGAATGACAACAAGGACAACCCCGTCGTTATCGGCAACGCCGTCTTAATCGGTCTGGGCAGCGCGGGTCTTGGATATGCGGCATATCAGAAGTACACGGCGGGCGAGTTCACGTGGAAGGTTGCGGGTGCGTTTGCCGGTATCGTGGGCGTGTTTGCGACGGCCGACTATTTCATCAGCTCGTACTTATTCCAGAAGTACCCACCGAAAAAGTAGATGCGCTGGCTCGAGATGATATGGCTAACCCGGGGTTGGCTATGTCGTTGAATGAGGAAACATCTCTTTGCTTTTCGAGTTCGAATTCGGTTGTTGCTTCAGCAGTATACACATCTCAGCTCTCTGTCGGTGTTGGTCATGGTGGACATTGTCACGCGCTGTAGCGTTGGAACTTCTTAGTTCTCTCTACTCTAATCCATGACAAGCGCCTCAGCAATCTCTTCTTGTCATGATTCGTGGGCCCGTCGGTGAATCCTCTCCAGTGCTGCGCAGGTTTCCGTTCAGAGGGAGCTTCGTAGCCTCCTGGGCACCGGCATCAACACAGAAAGACGCCACCCATCATTCGGGTAGATGGCAAGAATATGGAGCCCAAGACTGCGCAATCCTACTCGGATTATATGTCTGAGAATCCTTTGTCCCCTCAAAGCAAAGGCAGAGTAACTGACTTGCCTTAACAAGCCCTCCTTGGGTCAATATAAGGAGGGAAGAAGTCTGGCTTTATCGTCTATCCTCTGATGTGATGTTACGGTCCAAAACTTGTCTGTGTACCTAGGTATAGTCCGTCTTCACCCCTTTCCCCTAGGCCGTCTCGCAGTTTTGGTATGGCACGTGATATGTGTATTTGCGGATAAAGTTCGGCTCTATCTACTCGATTCATCTTGCCTCTGTTCCGCTTGGACTTGAACCAGCTATTCATGACAACTTCATGAAATAATTTCCCCAACAATGAAGTACTCAACGAGTCCTGTACTATGTGGCCATTGCTTGATAGCTGCGGCCGCTCTCGCTCTCACTGCTGCGCAACTCTTCAGGCTCGACCGAGATGATAACCCCCAAGCAGCGTCGTGTTGATCGGCTCCCGGCACGCAAGTTGCGCTAGAAGCGGTAAAGATTCCGGGGCATCTTGCATTTCACTGACTCTACCCAATAGCACATCATTGTGGGGTACATCATGCGGTTGAGTGGGCAGGTCGATATAAAGCTCTCTGTTGTCGCCTTCTGGGGTTCGGATTTGAGAGGTTGATGCGCCCTCCTCCCACTGTTGAATTCCTTCATATCTCGTCCCTTCCCGTCTCGCAATGTGACATTCATGAGTCTTTTTTGTTCCCCATAGCCTCTCCTCCCCCTACTCTTGAAGTACCATCTTCTTTAGTCAACATGCCTTCAATGGATCTCAAGGACTCGCGCTTGAAGAAAGAGACGAACGGAGAGAAAGAAAGCTTGGATGTCGACATCGAGAGATTAGACCATGATAGAGACCAAAAGGAGATCTGCGGAGATGGGGAGAAGAATCATCCTCAACTTTCGTCAATGGAGTCGGAAGACGATCAAAACATCGTCACCTGGGACTCCCCCACCGACCCAGCAAACCCCATCAACTGGCCCTCCTGGCGCCGCTGGACTCTTATCTGTCTCGTCAGTTCCTGCACCTTTGTCGCCACCCTCGCCTCCTCCATGTTCGCCCCCGGCGTCGGAGAAGTGATGCAGGAATTTGGCGTTGATAATGACATCCTCTCCTCGTTCGTAATCACCATCTTCGTCCTCGGTTTGGCGTTTGGCCCGCTGTTCTTCGCGCCGCTGTCCGAGTTGTATGGCCGGTTGGTGCTACAGCATGTAGGGAACATTGGGTTCGTCGCGTTTACGGTTGCTTGCGCCGTGGCGACGGATCTGGGTATGTTGATTGTGTTCCGGCTATTTGTGGGGATCTTCAGCTCGGTTTTTTTGACAAATGGAGGAGGCATCATTGCGGATATGGTTCGGCAGGAAGAGAGAGGATTCGCGCTGGCTATGTTCACCGTTGGAGTTCTCCTAGGCCCAGTCGTCGGACCAGTCTCAGGGGGCTATCTGGGCGCAGCTGCGGGCTGGCGGTGGATCTTCTGGGTCATTGCTATACTAGGAGGAGTCCACGCGATCCTCTGCTTCGTTTTCTGGAAAGAGTCGTATCCCCCCGTCCTCCTCGAGCGAAAAGCAGCACGGCTCCGACGTGAGACGGCGAACCCGAAGCTGAGATCCAAGTACGACAACGGCCTCTCTCCGAAGGACCATTTCAAGCACAGTATCACGCGTGTCTGCAAATTTCTCATTTACTCGCCTATTGTTCTTTCTCTGTCTCTGCACATGGGTCTGGTCTATAGCTACTTCTATCTCCTGCTTTCCACGCTCACGCCCATCTTCCAGGAGACATACGGTTGGACTTCGCAATCGACTGGCTTGGCCTATCTAGGTCTCGGCGCCGGGTTTCTCTTCGGTCAAGCACTGTTTGCGAAGATCAGCGATCGGATCCTGCGCCGGATGACTCGACGGAGCGCCGATGGCGAGATGAAGCCTGAGTACAGACTCCCGCCTAGCGTCATTGGGGGATGCTTCGTCCCGATCGGCCTGCTTTGGTACGGATGGGCTGCCCAGGAGAAAGCACACTATATCTTACCTATCATTGCCACGGGGTTTATGGCTTTTGGGAATTGTTTGATTTTTGTGAGTACTCTCGGTGCGACAGAGCAAGGAGTGAGTTCAAGTATGTGCTAATGCTTCCCGAACAGATGAGCATTCAAGCATATTGCGTGGACGGATTCACCATCTTCGCAGCGTCGGCGTTGGCAGCTACGACGGTTGTAAGAAGCGTCTTTGCGGGTGTATTCCCGCTTGCTGCTCCGAGGATGTATGCTGCGTTAGGTGCGTATATCTTGTTACAATTGAACCTTTGATCGATGGGCATAAGCTGATCTACTCTAGGAATTGGATGGGGGAATACTTTGCTGGCTGGGCTGGCTCTGCTAATGGTACCCGTGCCCCAGCTTCTGATGACACATGGCGAGAAATTGAGGAAACGAAACGTGAAGCGTATGGAGAACTTATAGGGGATGCTGTTGGCTTGTACATGCGCAATACATACTACATCAGGTGCGGTGAAAGCCCACTGAAAAGTCTCAATCGCCCATCCAGCCCAAACAGCCTGAGTCAATTGCGACATCGAGTTGCTCCTCAAAAGGCTTATTCTGCCAAAAATTCCCCCTCCATCACCCTCTCACACATCTTCTTTAAAACCCCCGCTGCCCACTCAAAATCCTTCATCTCCAGATAGATCTGCGCGCTAATCCTGATCCACCACGCGCCGCCATAGAAAATAAGCGCCATGAAAGTATCATAATCATCAACAAAGGTCCTGCACATCCAACTAGTAACCAACCCCCCTATCTCCCCCTCTCCAATCTCCTCCCCGACCTCTGCATCACCATTCCCCCTCTTCCTCTTTACAGCAGCGGCAGCAACCTCAATGACCCTCCTCGGCTCCAACGGCAACCTTACATTCGCCAAACAACACCTCCCCAGCAACGTGCCCCCCTCATTCTGCAACACGCCCGACCCCTCCCCAAGCAGCTCCGCCATCCGATACGCCGCCTTCTCCGCCAACGCATGGCAGTATGTCAGAATAGCGTCTTCGCCGCCCATTTTCTCGCGCCAGGCGAGCGCTGCGGGCACGCAGAGGTAGGGCGTGTTGTCGAGGGTTCCGACGAATTCGAAGTTGGTCTCGAAGGGGGATTTTGTGGAGGGGGGGAGGGGGTTGTTTATTTTGGAGGGGGAGGTGGAGGCGGAGGAGGGGGTGGGGGTGTAGCCGTGGGAGGTGGGGAGGGTGGAGGGGAGGAGGGGTTGGTTGCGGAGTGGGACGTGGAATATGGCGCCTGTAAGGGGGCGGGAAGGGTTAGCTTTTTGGGTGTGTATACGCTGGATGTATGGAGTGGAGAGCATCGGAATCAGGGGGGTGGGGGACTGGGTACTTACAGCCTCGTGGAACGAACAGCCACCTAAAACATCCAGTCAGCCATTTGCCAACCAAAACCGCCAGGACCCAAAGAGAAAAGGGAGAAAGAGAATAACAACAGTACCAACGAAAGGGTCAACAACTTACTTATGGCAGTTACTAACAAAAAAATCCGGATCCAACCTCCCCAAATCCAGCTCCACATGCCCAACGCCATGCGCCCCATCAACACAGCTTAACACCCCCAACTCCCTACAAACATCCACCAGGCGCTCAAACGGCATCCGAACCCCGGGCAAACTAACAACGGTATCGAAAACTGCAACCTTGATCCTGCCTCCCTTCTCTTCCTCCTTCTTGACAGCCTCCCTGACCGCGGTCTCGAAAAAGGCGTCTTCAACCGGATACGTATACTCGACCCTCACAGCCTCGGCGGGGGTGGTCTCGCACACATACTGCACCGTCTTCTCACACGCGCCATAAATCGTCGCGAAATACAATATCTTGTCGCCGGGGGCGAAGCGCAGGCCGCGCAGGACGGTGTTGATGGCGGTTGTGGCGTTGGGGACGAAGACGAGGGTGGAGACGGGGCAGTTGAGGAGGGTTGCGAGGGAGGCGCGCGAGGCGGAGAGGAGGGACGGGTAGGTGTAGCGGATGAATTTGTCCGGGCGCTGTTCGGAGGAGAGTTGGTGGGTGTGGAGGATGGGGAGGAGGGCGCGGGGGTAGGTTCCGAAGGAGCCTGTTGGGCGGGAGGGGTGAGTGGTGTGTTGGAAAGGGGGGAAAGGGGGAAAGGGCACTCGGAGGGATAGAGGGTTGAAAAGAAATCTATTGGATATAGGTAGGGAATAACAATGGATGTGACTGACCATGATTAAGATTCAAATATTTCTCATCAAAGAGGAATTCCTCGCGCAAATGAGCACCAAACTTGGGTGTCGCCGTGCCATTGGCCCCATCCGAAGTACCCTCTTTACCACGTTGGGCGAGTTCTTTGGAAGACATATCGGAAGAAGCGAATGGATTTAAAGAATTGAAAAGCGAACCTACATTGCGGGCCAAGGACGGCATTTTAAATAGGTGAGATAGAAAGAGGACGGGAAGGACAATTGGACTATTGAGTCAAGTTCAAAGAGTCATCTAACTATTGACCATAGGGCGTGGTGACTTGTAATCGCTCCGTCTATGCTCCGTTACCACCTGGTCCACGATGGTCCACTATGTTGGAGGGGCAGAACCCCGCCGGCCGACATCGGGTTTAACGATCTTTATGCCGACGGAAGCCGACCATGCATTCGCCAAGCAGATAGATGGTTCAGACGCAAAGCGAGAAACGTGACTCGATGTCGCAAAAAGAAACCGGATAAAATTGCTAGACAAATTGTCATAAGCCGACTTCTTCGAATATAGAATCGTGATAATCATATCGAGAGAAAAAAGAGCGAACGAATGGAAACATGCAAGGGCGGCAAGCAGAGAAGAAGGATGAAGAAGAAGAAAGCTGCCTAGGTAGTCAAGAGGAAAGATTCATTCGTCATCGATTAGAGAAGAGATTTCTATATCGTTTTCACAGCCCCGGCCCTATCCCTCTGCATCCTCCTGCGATACTGATCGCGAAACTGAACCCTCCCGAGCGTGCCCAAGCCCACCGCCGAAACGAAAAGCACCATCCAGACGGCAGTGATGATGAAGCCCAGCGGGAAGATACCAAGGGTCACTCCAGGCAGAACAAAGGGGTTGGCGGCGGCGGCGGCGGCGGATGCTGAGGCAGCTGCTTCGGCGGTGATGGTGGAGGCACCTTGGTCGGAGAAGACGCCGTTGACGAAGGAAGCCTCCGAGTTGGAGAGCGTGGCGTTGACTTGGGCGGAACTGCCGACGATTTTGGCGGCCAGAGATACCTGCGGGATGAGAAGTGGCTGGACTTGGGGCCTTGGTGATTTGTTAGCTATAGAGTACGTACGATATTGCTTCTTGCAACGTACAATGTCATTGCCGGGCCGATCAAGTTGCTATTGATCTGTCCAGCGTAGGTAAGAACTTTCAGCAGTTGAGGCTGGTTTGGGGCCGGAGCCTGTCTCGGGGTGATCTCTCTCTCGCGAATCTCGAATGCAATGGCTTCTCGCTTTGCGATCGGGGCAACCATTCTCTGGACAGTGGCTCCAAGGTAGGATAGAGTAACTGAAATTTCCCGCGGTTGAACGCCTGTCCACTCGTTGGTCGGGGGAGACACATTGAACATTCGTAGCTCGGCCTCGAAAACGCCAGAGGACATGTCGAAATACGGCAGATTGTAGCACACGGCCAGTCCGGACGGGTTGCTGGCTACACCCTTGAGGTTCGCCAAAGCATTCGTACAAGCTGTTTCTGTCTGCGTGTTCCAAGCACTTGGATCCGGAATTGGCGGTGGAGTTAGAGGAGGTGCCTGTCGTCGGTCTATCTCATCCACAGTGGCAAGCGCATCACGGCGTAGACGGTCGTCCATGGTGGCGTGGCGCCCCCGGAATCGTGAAGCCACATGGTTCAATCCGGACGGAGACTGTTCAGCAAAGGTCTGACATGCTTGCCCGAGGACGAGGAGACCGCTAGCGAGCGCGTTGGTAAGTCTCATGACGCTGGGTCTTGCGAAGAGACCCAGTAAAGGAGAGGTCGCCTGGGAGAGCCGATTCTACTTGGAAAGGGCCCTCATGAATAATTAAGCTGCACAGCAGCACGAGAATAGAAAGTGGCACGGAAAACAGGCGGAAAGAGTGGAAAGGGCTGAGTGCGTACGACTTGCAGAAAGAGGTTTGAAAGAGGCTCGGCGTGCAGCAGAGGGCAAAGACACAGGCGGCACTTCACGCATTGCCGCCAGAGCCATCATCACCAGGAACGGGAGGAGACTTGAAGCTGGATTCATGCGAGAAATGGACCTACTAGAGGCCACAGAGCCATGTTGATACGCCGAATGTGACGTACCCTTTGTGGGTCTCGTGTTGACCTATCTTGTCAAGGACGAGGAGGCCGAGGAGGCCGGTTTGGAATCAGGTGCAGTCTGGAATTGGACATTTGTTTGCTCTTGGTGGAAGTTGAGAGGCAGTGTCTGGCTTTTGTTGGAGGAAACAATAGTATTTTAAGCCTCCTTGAGACAAGGCTGAGGTGGGTGGTGTTTAGGAGTTTGGGCCGGCTCGCGAGGCCCAATCAGCCACTTGCGTAGGCAGTTTCAGAGTAGGCCGCCGCAAGGCCTGTCGCGGGGGACCGGGGAACGAAATGATGCATCTCTGGGTAGTACTGGTGAGGTGATCAGGCGAGCGAGGTCAAGCACCTCGACAGGAGTCAGGACAAGGTCGCGATAGGAGATGCCCCTGTACGTAAGCGCCGGTGCTGCTGCTGGTGGGAACAGCCAGTCAATGGAAGACGGCTAGAAAAATGAAAGAAGGAGAGCCAAAGTCAAACTCTTAGTCTACAGTGCTGTCTCAGTCGGGGATGGAAATAGGATACAAGCACCGCAGCGAGCAGTGATGGGGCCTGACAGCTCGCCACATCAGCACGGCATGCTACTGCAGCGGCTACTCGCACTGCATTGAAGGGCGGCAACAGAGAGACTGACTGGCATGACACTAGCAGCGCACCGAGATAGCGGAGAAGAAGGGGATAGGGGTAGGTAGCGAGATGGGATGAAAAGGTACGTACCTGGGTAGAGCCAGATGGGGGTCGGGAGTCTTGTTGTCACGACCTTCGCCACTGAAGCCTCCTCGGGGCGGCCCGGCGCTATCCCACATTGGCTGTAGCGTCTCCGGGAGTTCTCCCGCTCCGTGTCCATCGGTACGCCAAGGCTGCTGGCTGGTGTCCATCTACTCCACCAAATGTTCACCTCCATCTTCGGTACTTCGGTACTTGGGTACGTACCCTTAAAGACTCCCTCGGGCCTCATCCAATATGTTGTGAACCACACCATCTCTTGCTTACACTTCCCAAGACAGCGGCTCCCCCAGCCCTGCTGCGAATGGCGGGCATCGACTGCGGTTGAAGGTGGGAGGCGCTGATGATCCCAAATTGGCACACAGCTATGGTGTTGTTCTTCGCACGAGTGTGAAATGTACACATGGCGCTGCATGGGATAAGTTGGCTGCTCGCCCACCCGCCACGTCTTGTATGGGGCAGGATTCGCCGCTCATGCTTGATGCAGCGCTGGATGCATCCTCACGCTGCCAACTCATCGGGGGCGTTGCAGCGTACCTGGCTTGATAGGCCTGGCGAACTGTCAGCGGGCCGAACCATCGAACACTCCCGGGGTGGGAAGCGGATATCTAGCGGGAGCTATCTATCATGGTATGGATGGCCTTTTGTCGATTCTTGCCTCTCTGCTCGACTTTCCTCAGTGTGTTCAGCGTCCAGTTCAGTGTCCAGCGTTCATCTGTTGTCAGCATTTCATCCTTGTCGTCGGTCACCCAATCTCTCTCCCATCCCTTCCATCCTGCATTGAGCTAAGGAGTTTACGCGTCCATGCTTCTTGGTCCATCTCGCAATTTTGCTCTTATTGTGTGCGAATCATCCCAAGACGAGCTTGACCATTCGACGTTGAGGTTGATAGTCCAAACCCTCCCAGAGACAGCGCTTCGAGAAACGAACCAAGACCATCCCCATACTCATGTCCAAGCGCTCCGTAGCATGTCCAGTGGTCTCAAGCGAGACAGTTTAGCGAGTTCGAACCATTCTGCCGCCTTCAGTCTGACCCCGCCTTCTCTTCAATGAATCCTCGCGACCATGCCGCTTTTGGGGGCTTCTCGTTCCACCGACCCACCCCGTCGCGGGACTCGTCACCTCCAAACAACATCTTCCTGCACCACTCAATGTCTATGAGGAACTTGCGTGACGAGCAGACTTGGAAGTCTGCCAGATCTCCACCCTCGCCAACCCCATCATCCTCCTCTTCGGCCAGTTCAACCGCAACTCTGACTGGCTTCGACAGTGATGCTACCGTCATCACCATACCACCAAGTCGTGCTTCGACCCCGACTCCCAAAAACCCATGGGCAATCCCTATGGCTAATGCCAGGTCGTCGAGATCGCACAAGACCTCCCCGCAGTCACAGTCTCCCTCGTCTCGGTCGCCTCCATCGACAAGTCGGTCGTCCACCCCCGTAGCCTCCCCAAACCGTTCTTCGTCAGCCACCGCTCCAAGTGTTTCTCAACACTTTGACCAGAGCCCAGCTCTACCACCATGGAGCCAATCGTATTGGGATGTGCCGACTTCTTCCACACCCGCTCCCCAAGAACGGAGGCCACCTCGAGCAAGCATCCAACAGTCCGAAGTCCTCCAAATGATGCGCATGTTTCCAGACACATGTTTGAAGAATGGGTGGGATAGTGCCCAAATACAACGTGCTTATTCCTGGGCTCTGAGAAACCAGAAGACGGCCTGGATGTTCTGGTTGTGTGATGATCTGACAGCATTCCGGAAAGCGCACATCTATGGCCTGGAGGACGACAATCTCCCCTTTGACGAAAATCAACTTACCGGCATCGCCGAGGACCCGGCTCGCGCTGTGGGGCTTCAGTGGAAAGTGATGCTTAAAGAACTACCTCAGACCGGGGCCCACGTAGAGTATAGTTCTCGCGACAGAGTACCGTTGCGGCCGGTCGATATCATCGATGTCCAGTCCCCAGCAGTCAAAGGATCTGACAAGGTACGCTGGCTAGACAGTTCAGATGATCGAGTGTACGCCAGGAAATGGATTGTTTGCGATACCTCAGATGAAAAGAAGCTGTTGTTGCAGCAGCTACAGGACCTCAAGAAGATCAAGCACCCAAACATCGCCAACATTGTTGCAACCTACGCGCAGGGCCATAAAGTCTTCTTGATAACGCACATGGCGAACTGTTCTCTTGAATCCTACTTTCAACTACCGTCAGAGCAAGTCAACTCGGAGCAGGTGCTGACCTGGATCACCGACTTGACTCATGCGCTTGAGTATCTGCACGAACAGAAAATGCAGCACAGAAATATACGTCCCAGAAAGATTCTTATTGACGGCACGAGGATCTACTTTGCCACCTTTGGGCTTTGCAACAGCGAAAATGGCACACCTAGAACCACCGACTCGAGAGCCTCAGCACAAGAAAAGTACATCTACGCAGCTCCAGAGACCACCACGCGTCGCAAATCAGGTCGCTCCGGCGATATCTTCTCCCTCGGGTGCATCTTCGCCAACATGATGACGCTCGTCAAAGGCCAAACGGTCTTCAACTTCCAATCCTACCGCTCGCGCGCCAGCCACGACTCGAGTTTCCAAGCCAACACGCAGCCAGTGTCCGCCTGGATGCAACATCTCATGACTCTAGGCGGGCTTCAGCGACGGGGCGAACGAACCGTGTCGCTCGAGAACGACATGCTGGCGCTCGTCGAGCGCATGTTGCCGCCTGAGCCCGCGAAGAGGATCAAGACGAAGAAGCTGGCCGAGCTGGTCAAGGGTTGGAATGAGGATAGGTTGCTTTCTAAGAGGAGTATGGATGATAGTGATACGGGCAGATGGCGCGAACGTGATTTGATGTCGCTCAACTCGTATTATATTCCCAATGGTCGGAATTATGCTGCTTCGTCGGCGTATTGAGGGATGTCGACTCGGTTGGACTGTCTGATTCGTCACTGTTCGGGTGTTCATCAGTACGGGCATGTTCTGTGCAGGGGAAGCCAGAGACTCCAGCTCGCAGCACCTCTTTTTCGTCTTCGTATTTCCTGGCATGGTCCGATTCAGAAGTGGAGGGAAACGGGAGACTGCCGACTGTTCCACATTTCCATTCCACAATTTCTTACCGCTGGCGTTTCCAATACACTGGTTTGATGGGTCGGCCCATTTGATACCCTTCTCAGAGTTCCTCATTGAAGGAGTATTTTTTTTTTCGATTTTTATACGTCTTCGTTCCGCTCCCCAGAGCTTTGTTCGTTCTCAAGGCTGACAGCCTGGCAGCCTTCCGAAGGTCTATTGGTTTGGCTCAATATATCATATCAATCTTCTCCGTATATCTTGCAAATCTTCGTTGCCGAGTCGGAGCTGCCAACATCTCTTGTGACCGCTCGACGACGCCAACCCGCCTTTTGACTATATTTCTCTAGGCAGCTGATAGAGCAAGAGTCAGGCCGCGAAAGAACCCGTTGTCATTACTTGGTAGTATGACGGTACGATGCCATCCATCCACGTTCTGGTTAAAACCGAACTACCGAGTTATGGTCGTCGGGTCGGCACTTCCAGCATGCCCGTCCGGTTGACGTCCAACGGCCATCTGCTGCAAGTCAACGGCTCTGCTGCGGTGAAATATAAGGTATCAACCTGACAGGGTCGAAACACGGTGAATGCGCCGAATGGGGACCCACTGCCAGATCTGGAATTGGGGAGGTAATGTGGAGGAAATATTGTCCAGATTACTTCGATTCATGTTTCTTGACTGAACGGAAGGCTTTCCATGCCTATTGTGCAGAGGTACTGTTCGTCGTAGTGTTGAGGGAGTTTCTTAACTCTACGGTATGCTTAGACACCAGAAACCCAGGTTGGAAATGGGGATAATTAGAGATGGACTTTTGTGGATTTTTTCCTCTCTCCCCGCGGCCACCGGCATCAAATAGTTTCATGAAACCATTCCAAACAGCCCATCTGCAACTACACCAACCAGGCCAGCGGAGGCTCCCCACCTCCAAGTCCAACCATCCCCATCCCCTCCCCGGCCACCGGCCACCGGCCACCGGCCCCCAGAACTGTCCCCGTCCCGTCCACTAAGAATAAAAATCCCCAAACCCCAAACCCCAAACCCCAGTCTCCCTCCCCCTCCCCCGCATGCTCGGCCTCAAGCCCGTTACGTCGCCAAGACGGCGCACACGGCTTCTTCGCATCAAGGTTATCCTTCGGCGTTGCTTCCGCGTGCTTGATTCCGCCTCACGGAACCTTTTTCGCCGCGCTGATTGGGCGCTTTGGGATTCACCCCGCAGATGGCGGGCTGGGCGGGTGTCGGTGGCTTGACAGGGTTGACAGACAGGGTTTGATCGTTGACGACGATGTTAGGTGGTTACCGCTTCGGATAGCCGCATGCTGGTGAGGTAGTGTAGTGGGCTAGGACGAGCATTTGCGCTTTGCGGGTTTTGGGGGAGGATCGTCGGGGAGGAGGTGGAATTGGATTGGATTGGGGATGTAGGAGGGGAAGTACTTAAAGGCGCGGGCCCCTCGCTGAGGGGCGGGGGGATGAGGGTTGATCGCATGTTGTGATTTTTCTTGCCGTCTATCGTCGTCCTCTTTTTCTTCCTCTCTCTCCACACCTTCAGCTTCTTACGCGTGGAGCGCTTCGGCAATATCTTCTGCACGGTAGTCTTTCCAATTCGTTGGAAGAACCGCGGATTTACCCCTCCGTCAACCGGCTGTAGGTCAACGATACCGTTGAATGCGTGTTACTGGAATTGGAAAATTGAAAACATTAACAAAAGAGTTGTTGATATCAATCCTTTTCCGAGGTGTCAATTGAAGGAGCCTGAACAGAAAGACTCGCCGGGTTTCCGTCCCACATCTTCTTCTCCTTGCTCCTAGTCGACAACACCTCCAGCGGCGCAAGATCTCCAACCACAATGTCAGACGAAAAATTCGAAGACCCCCAGGTCTCGCACCTTTCCCACGACAACCCCCGCTCCCCCTCCTCCGACCACATGACCATCTCGCACTACATCCTCACGCGCTTCACAACCCTCAAGCCCACCTTCGACCCGGTCCCCAACCCCATCGCGCTCCTGCGCCTGCTCAACTTCCAACAATGGATGTTCTTCCTCGTCGCCTTCGTCGCCTGGTCCTGGGACGCCTTCGACTTCTTCACCGTCTCCCTCACCGTCGGCAACCTGGCCGAGCAATTCGGAAAGACGAACACGGATATCACGTGGGGCATCACGCTCGTGCTGATGCTGCGGTCTGTTGGCGCTATCATCTTTGGTATCGCTGCTGATCGATATGGACGTAAATGGCCGTTTGTCATTAATAATGTCCTGTTTATTATTTTGGAGCTGGGGACCGGCTTTTGCAATACGTATGAGCAGTTTTTGGGCGTCAGGGCGCTGTTTGGGATTGCGATGGGCGGGCTTTATGGGAATGCTGCTGCGACGGCGCTCGAGGATTGCCCGGAAGCCGCCAGGGGGATAGTCAGTGGCATGCTACAGCAGGGGTATGCTTTTGGGTATCTTTTGGCGACGGTTTTCGCGAGGGCGTTTGTGGATCCTGGACCGGATGGGTGGAGACCGGTGAGTTTTGTCTTTGGTGGATGATTCTGGGTGATTGGGATGGTGGTACTGACGTTCTTACAGCTGTTCTGGTTCGGTGCTGGACCGCCTGTTCTTTTCATCATTTTCAGACTGTGTCTTCCCGAGACCAAGGCCTACCGAGAGCGAGAGAGAGTTCGTGACGCTGCTGTCGAGAAGACGTTCATCAAGGAAGGAAAAGTAGCATTGAAGAAGCATTGGCTCGTCCTCATCTACATGGTCCTCCTCATGGCCGGCTTCAACTTCATGGTAAGAACACCCCTATCCTCGAACAACGGGGCCACTTACTGACCACTCACCCACAGTCCCACGGCTCCCAGGACCTCTACCCAACCATGCTCACCAACCAATACAACTTCAGCCCCAACGCGGTCACCGTGACCCAAGTAGTCGCCAACCTCGGCGCCATGGCCGGCGGCACCATCATCGGCTACTGCAGCCAGATCTTCGGCCGCCGCTTCAGCATCGTCTTTATCTGCGTTATCGGCGGCGCCATCTTGTATCCGTACACCTTCGTCTCAGACACACGCATCATCGCGCCCGCCTTCTTCGAGCAAGCGTGTGTCCAAGGCGCCTGGGGCGTCATCCCAATCCATCTCATGGAACTCTCACCGGGCAGTTTCCGCACCTTCGTCGTCGGCACGGCATACCAACTTGGCAATCTCGTCAGCAGCGCCTCCAGCACCATCGAGAGCACCATCGGCGAGCAATTCCCGCTCCCGCCCAAGATCAACGCCGAGGGCGAGGAGGTCAAGCGCTACGAGTACGGGACCGTCATGTGCATCTTTATGGGCTGCGTTTTCGCGTACGTGATTGTGTTGACGATTGCTGGGCCCGAGTATCGGAATCGCACGTTTGATGTCCATCAGGATCAGGATATGCAGGAGGCGGCGGGCTTTGGGAGGCAGACTAGTGAGGGGGGTGCGACACCGGCGGGCAATGTGCGGGATTTCGGGGACGAGGAGAAGGGGGCTGTGAGGCAGGAGAATGCTTGAGGGGGAAGTGTTTGGACTCGGAGGGTTATGCTGATGGTTGTAATGGCGGTTGGAGCAAAGCGTTCATGTTGAAATGGTTGTAAATGATAGTGGAAGATTGAAACATATACCAGCCCATTTAGGGAATGTACAGAATGAAATTCTAATTAAACAAGATGTCATTGTTGCAGGAAAGCTGTAAGGTTTGATGGTGTTGCTTGGATGCCCTCTGTGCTGGATATGAGGAGATTCTAGGGCCCGACATGTCAGAGCAGGCCTCATGTTCGGTGCAGTGTGGAATTCGAAGCGTTTACAACCGATGTCTTCTGTCTGATATAAAACCTCTCTCATCAAATCGCCTCTTGCAGAGTAAATGCCGTAAGAGCTGGGAACATGAATACTACCCAATCTGGAGGCCTCGAAGGGTTGTTGTCTCCCCTGGGGAACAAAAGAGTGGTGGAGACTTGGCTGATGAGCTTACCTGTCTCAAGCATTCCAGGCAGCGTTGTTTGGGTCCTGTGAGAACTGAGAACGGGTGTGACCAAGTCAAGAGAAGACAGGTATAATCCTTTTTTAGGCATGTAGCCTGAGGTCGAGGCTTGATTCTTGCTCTTCTCCCAAAAGGGGATATGATCGACGTGTGAGATACCTCTCGGACGTAACTCACATGTTGTGTCAATCTCTCTCAAGTCCGAAAGCCTCACAAGCTCTCCATATCGCCGACACAAGCGCCATCACCGCCTTCACACAGCCGACGCCTCAACGCACAGCACCCAAAAAAGCGGTGATGAATTATCTCCAAAGGTGTTCCGAAGGAGACACTCAGAGGAGAGGAGAGTCTCCCGAGGTCTCCAATCCGCGTATTCGGTCAGATGCCGTCCTCTGATTGGCTCTCGGACAAACGACGCTCCTTCGCCGGAGCAACTTTCACCTCCCCAAAGTCTCCGATCGTCGACTTGTTCGCAGGAACCGTCAGCCTCAATGTCGCGACTGCAGCGGGCGCAGCACCACCACTTCTCGCCCGTAAATTAGGTGGGATTGCGGCCTCGAAATAGTAAATGGTGTTCAGGTAGGATTCCATGTGGAGATGGGGATATAAGTATTGCGATGATTCTCTTGCTTTCAAGTTCATCATTCCAGCTTCTACATCTTCGACTTTGACTACTACGAGACTATCATCTACTACTACAGCATCAGCTTCACTCCACGACCTCGCAGCTCAATTACAACCTCCAACCTTCAACCTACTCCAGACTCTCAACTCACACCAAATCACAATGGACTCCACCAAGCCTACCCTCGCCTTCTTCGGCGCAACTGGAGGATGCACCGCCGTCGTCCTCGCCCACGCATTGAAAGCAGGATACACCTGCTCAGCCCGTACGTCTTCCCCATATCTACTTTTCTACTCTCCAATACTAACATCCCCAGTCGCCCGCACCCCCTCCAAACTAACCAACCTCCTCGAAACCGCCCACACAATCCCCACCGCCCTCATCGCCTCCAACCTCACAATCATCCAAGGCGACGCCAAAGACGTCGCCGCCTGCAAACGCGCCCTCTCGGCCCGCGGGCCCATCGCCTCCACCATCTGCGTCGGCATCGGCGGCACCCCGAAACTGCAAGCCAGCCTCACAACCCCCATCTCGCTCACGGACCCGCACATCTGCGAGAACGTCATGCGCAGCATCCTCGGCGCCCTCGGCGAGCTGCGCGCCGAGGGCGTTTCCACCGCCGATGGCAGGAAGCCGCTTATTGTCAATATCTCGACGACGGGCGTTTCGGACCTTAAGAACGATGTTCCGGGCCCTATGTATCATTTTTACCACTACGCCTTGTCGGTGCCGCATAAGGACAAGAAGGCGACTGAGGCGATGCTATTCGATGCCGGTGATGTCAGGAAAGCTGGACCCGATGCGGCGCTTTGCGATTTCTTGATCGTGCGGCCGACGCTGTTGGCCGATGGGCCTGCGAAGGGGTTGCAGAAGGTCAGGGTTGGGTGGGAGATTCCGCCTGGGAGCTCGGCGCAGGGACAGGGGGCGCCGGGGCCTGCGGTTGGGTATTTGGTTCATCGTGCGGATGTTGGGGGGTGGATTTTCGAGAACGGGGTTAAGAACGGTGGAGAGTGGGCTGGGAAGTGTGTTTCGTTGACTTATTAGAGGGTGGTGGTCTGGTTGGAGGGTTTTCGGGTGGTCTGGGAGGTGGAGGGTTTGGCATGGCATAGCGAGGCGTACTTGTTTATGCTGTTGTGTTTTTTCGGCGTCCTGGTTGCGTTCGTAGTAATACCTATTTGGAGTTTGATTTTTGTGTACAAAGGATGATATACAGCTTTCTTCTTCGCGATGATAATCTCCGCATCTTATTAGTTGAACTGTGATTGACACTTTCAATGGCAAACTTTGTACAGAAAAAATACTGCACTTCACCAATTCCAAGTTGAGTTCAACACAAGGAGACTTTTCACTTGTTCCGTTGTTCGGACATGCGACAACAGATCTCGACACGAAGGCTATTCACCCGTTTTGCTGTTCAGACACTTAACCTGAGATCAACCGACGATGTCCAATTCATCGTTTTACCGTTTGGACGTTCGAGCCGGGGTCGTTCGCGAACGTCCAACCGCTCCGAGAAGGTTGTGCCGACAGCTTGTTCGCTCCCGAGACTCGTCGCGAAGGCCCTCGGGCACACTCGGATGGGACTTTTTCATGAACTTTGGTATCAAATTGGACTTTGCGGTGGTGTTCGGCAGGACTGGCGAGAGCTACGTATGCGATTTTAGGGTGGATTATGAGATACTCGAGGTTAAGGTTGAGGTTATAACAGGGAATGTTTGTTCTGGAGAAGAGGTGCTCTTAGAAGGGTAGTAGAAGCCCTTATCTTATTCTGGAGTTTCAAGTGAGTGTATGACAGTTAAAAGACTGTCGAGGGGTATGTGCTCCAGCGTTAGTCCACTCTGATATATCCCATAGTTTGGTCAGATTAATTGGACCGCATGCACATCACAGTGAAGGTGCGGAAGAATCCAAGGCGTCTCCAGAATCAAGCAGACAGCCTGATATGTCTCTAGGCACCTTCTAATTGGGATCCTCTTGACGCTCGACACGTTTTCTTCTTCCGCGATCGGGGGTCGAGAAAAGGTAAATACAGCCTTCGCTGGTATGGGTATCCTGGGACAAAGGTGATACAACAATGCACAGCCGGCACCCCGCGCAAGTCATGCAGATGCCCTATGTGAAGAAGGCTATCTTCACGCCGAGTTCGATATCAACTGTGATTGCGGAACGGTGGAAGTGTTTTGGACAGAGATGAAGGTCAGAAGGACTTCGGGTCGGGCCACAGCAATCAACAGTCGGAAGGGCTCGGGCCGAGAAAATGAAGTTGTGGGGTGACATCACAAGATCTTAACAAAACAATGCCTGACAATATTCCAATGTGCTGCACCACGCGCCGGACATGTTGGCTGGACATACCAAACGAGAATTCTCCGCAGAGGAAAACAGCCAGTCCCTAGCAATCCCGCACCTCTTGTCTGCACACCCCAGCCTATCTACCTAGACAATTGACCCAGACCCAGAGCCCGAATTGACGGCGGGAATCCCTATCACCCTACTTGCACTTCCGCATTCTTCCCGCTCCGCTACTCCATCAGTCGTCCAGTCTGCATCTGCTGCTACTCTTCACGCTTCGAGGTGACTTTCCTTTCGCCATGACCACGACCAATGTGACGACTCTTTGTTTATTGACTCCATGAGCCCATAGCCGTACCATGTCGCCAGGTCCTCCCAATGGACGACTCACTCAGCAACCTACTGTCGGTCTCAACCTCGCAGCTGTCGCTGGCCTCCTTCGATGAAGACGATAGGCGCGACTCCTCCGTGCTCCGCGCGCGAAGCCACCTAGGCTTCGTCAAATACCAGCGCAATGCCCTGCGAGAGAAGGTTGCGGACCAGCAAAATGCCATCATCCGGCGCGAAGAGACGCTCTCGGACCTCCGCAAGCTTGTTTTGAGGCTCACAGCTCGCATTGCCGCAAAAGAGAGTCGGATCAACAGGCATGCTCGCGCCTTGGACAAGGCACGCTTGCAGGGCTACAAGCGCGAGAGGAGCCATGAGAAGCAGATTGGGAAGCTCAAGAGCTCCATTGTAGAACATGAACAACAAGCTCGGATATTGCTGGAGCTGCTTGATGGGAATACCTCGCACAGTGCTCCGAGTAAGGCTATGGACATTACTGTAGACGGCCCCATTGTCGATTGCTAATCCCTGTGGCAGATTCCAGTGCGCACCGTACCAACGGCCCTCCTCCAAGTATCTTGACCCCACCCACCTCGCCTTATGCCTCCAGACAAACCTCGTTTGCCTCGCAAGAGTCGCTGGCAAAGAAAGCAATTGACATCAAGTTAACCTCTGATATTCTAGGTATCTGCCACACCCGTGTCAAGAATTTGAAAGAGCAGCACAAGGAGGGACTAGACAGTATAAGGAAGTTGGAGGTTGCGGAGAAGGAGCTGAAAGGCAGCATTCAAGAGTCGGATACTGCTATCAGGGCATTGGAGGAAAATCAACTGCAGTTAAAGGGAGACTTGACGTCCAAGGAAGCCTGGAACCATGTTCTCGAAAAGACACAGGATGACCTCCAGCGAGAAATTCGTTCGGAGCGCGAGAGATTCGATGTACTTACCGAGTCTCAGCGGACAACACTGCAAGCTCTGGAAAGTGAGCGGAAACGTGTCTTGGAGCTGCAGGTGTCCGAAACACTTCTCAAGGATGCCCTTGTGGACTTCAAGGGAAAGACCATCTCATTGTCTGCTTTGAAAATCAAACTCGAGGAAGACCTTGGCCTGGCTCGGTCACAACTGGCAGCATCCCACGACACTGAACATGGATTGCGCAAGGAACTTCAAGAAGGCGAGGAAAAGTACAAAGCTGTGGAAGACGAAAGGCTATCGCTTGTACAAACCCACGAGCAACTCATCGATGCCCTCAGCAAGGCTAAATCCAACCTCGATACATCCAAAAAGGGCGAGCAGACATTGAGTGGGGAGATCGACGAACTGACAAGAAAATGTCGCAACTTGGAAGACGAGAAATCTTCGTTGACCACATCCTACGACCGACTCGATGTTCAACTGGCCCACTCTCGAGCTCAACTTTCTGTGTCCTCCCAATCGGCAAGCAAGCTGTTGCAACAAACAATTATGGGACGGGCCAAAGTTGCGGAATTGGAAGGAGAAAAGTCCAGCCTCGAGCTCGCAAACGAAAAGCTCCGCTCCCATATCAACGATGTAGAGACGCAGCTTCTCAATGCTGGAGAAGCACGAACGCGGGTCTTGGGCGAGTTGCAAGACACGAAAGAAAAACTGCTTTCCGTAGAGACTTCGAAGAGCTTGCTGCAAGACAGTTATCACGAGCATCAAAAGAAGACTCACGAGTTGGAGACTACGCGGATTCACTTGGAAGCGCAATTGCGAAAGCTTCAGAGCGAACTCGCCACTTCTCAGCAGAAGGAGCAAGCTTCGTTGGATAGAATCAATGATGTTTCAAGTCGGGTCCAGTTGCTGGAAGCTTCAGAAGCGACGCTGCAGGAAGCCGTCCGTAGTCGCGAGATGGAGTTGGGCTTCGCTCGAGCTTCCGCTGGTTCATCACAGCAGCAGATCAATGAATTTCGGAACCGACTAGACGAGTCGAGGGCTTTGGAGAAGGCATTGGCTGAAGAGGTGGAAGCGAAGCATCATGCCCTGGAAGATCTCGAGAAGCAGCATGAAACGATCAAGGCTACAAAGAGAGAGCTTGAAAATGCGAATTCCACTCAGAGGAATGATCTTGAGCGCGTGCAGCAAGATCATTTGACGTCGAATCAACGTCGGGACCAGATTCTTGAGGATCTGCAGATTGAGAAACAGAACTACTCAACTCTTTCAGCGAAACATAATGCGCTTGAAACCGAACTGCTGGCTTCGAAGGAGCTGGCAGCCTCTCTGGAAGGGCAGGTTCAAGAGGCGCGAGACAAGATTGTGCAGCTGCAACAAGCTGATCAAGGCAAACGCCTGGAAATCGAGTCCAGCAAAAAGAGTCTCGCCGAGAAGCAAGAAGTGTTGAGTCGTGTCCAGCAAGAGTTTTCCCAGGCGAAAGTAAAGGTGGTAGATCTTGAGACCACGATCCAGGGCCTACAGGCAGAAATCTTCCGATCCCAAGAAGCCGCGATGTCCACAAACAGAGAACTGGATGCCACGAAGAATGACCTGACCCAGCTTCAGGAAAGCCATCAACGGAGCTTGGACGAAGTGTCATCCACAAAACGATCTGTTGCGACGTTGGAACTCTCGGTAGCAAATCTCCAGTCATTGGTCCAGAATGCTGTTCGAGAAAAAGAGATGGCTGTGGCTGATTCGAGGAATGCTGCGTCGGATCTCGAGCATACAATGGAGTCTTTGAAGTTTGAGCTACACGAAGCGATCGGAGAGAAAGAACGGGCAGTTTCTAAAACCTCTTCTACGAAGCAGACTGTGATCGAGCTTGAGAATAAGATCCAAACTTTGCACTCCGAGCTCAACAACACTGCTCGCGAGAAAGACGAGGCATTGGAAGAGGCATCATTAGCCACAGGTCAAGTTCAAGATTTGGAGCGATTGAGCGAAAGTTTGAGATCCGAATTGAATGAGGCTACGGAGAAGAAAGAACGAGCCCTGTCTGAGATATCCTCCGCGAAACAATCCATCATCAGGTTCGAAGAGAAGATTCATACTCTGCAGTCAGACTACGACGAAGCTGTTCGGGTGAAAGAAGACGCACTGAAAGACGTTTCCCATGTCACGGAGCAAGTGCAAGATCTTGAGCGAACGCTCCAGCAGATGCAAGCTCAGTTGGACGAAGTCCAGATTGATCGCGACTTTGCGAGATCGGAGACCGCAACAGCCAAAAGATCCATTTCCGAGCTTGAAGAGTCGGTTCAGAAGCTTTATTCCCGGCTGGATGAATCTGGGAAAGACAAGGAGCTCGCCTCTCGAGATTTAGACTCCGCAAATGAGTCCGTCGACCATCTGGAAATGACCTTGCGAGGTCTAAAAATTGAGCTCGAAGATACCCTCATGGACAAGCATGGAATGGAGGCAGATGCTGAAATTGCCAAAGGGACAATTACTGCATTGGAGAGGAACATTTCAGATGTACAGTCCCAGCTGGACAACGCCTTGAAAGAGCACGAAATCACTTCTCGTATCTTGTCCGAGACCGCGGACTCCAAGCGACAACTGGACCAAGCGCTCGAGGGCCTCAAGCGGGAGTTAGAAGACACTGTCAAGCAGAAGGATATCGCCGAATCTGAAAATTTCACTGCACAGGAGTCCATCACTAGTCTCAAAGAGTCGATCAAGGATGTCGAAGCGCAACTCGAAGATGCGTTTGCGACGCACTCGACCAGCACCGCAGAACTAGAAAAGGCGCTTCAAAGGATTGGAGCGGAACTGGAAGCCGCCGTGCAGCAGCAACAGAGGACATCATCTGATGCCTCGGCTTCCAAGCAAAAAATTGGGGAGCTGGAGAAAGCGATCAATGGACTTCATGAGGAGAATGAGCGGGCTTTGAAGGGGAAGGAGGTGGCACTGATGGAAATTGTAGCGCTCAAGCGAACGACTGGGGATTTGGACCACACGATTTTTCGCCTCCAAGTCAACCTTGAGGGTGCCGAAAGTGGAAAGGAGTCCGCCGTCAGTGAAGCTTCTAAGCTAAAGGAGTTGTTGAAGGAGGAAGAGCAAAATGGGGACCATTTGAGACTGCGATTGGAAGAGGCGGTGTCTGGGAAGAATCGAGCTACCGAGGAGCTGGACTCAAAAACACAAGCTTTGGAAGACCTTCAAGAGTCACACGATGAACAGCAGGCTGGATTTTCCAACACCCAATCTGCGGTCATAGAGCTGCGACAGCGACTGGAGGACGCCTTGGCCGAAAAAGATCGAGCAACAGCGGAACTGGGAGCTAAAATGCAAAGTCTGAACAAGCTTCAAGAAGAACACGAGGAGCACCAGACTGAAGCGTCCATGACGCAAGCCACGATCAATGGACTCCACCAGCGGCTCGACTCCACTCTCGCTCAGGTAGATGCCGCCAATAAGACTAACCACGACTTGTTGGCAAGAGCAAATGCAGGCACCTGGAAATCCGCCGCGCTCCGCTCCCGTTTGCAAATTTCAGAAGCAAAGACTGTTGAGCTGATGTCTTTGCTCGAGACCGAGCGGCAGGAATTAGCGGAGCTGAGAGAAGTCCACGCCGTATGTGAAGATCGAATCAGCGCTGCTGAGCAAGGCAAAGCCGATTACGAAGCTGCTGCAAAGGGAGATACCGAAAAGCTCCTGTCAGAGCTCGAATACGAGAGGAGCAGCTTGCTTTCGCTCCATATGCATGTCCAGTCTCTTGAAAGGAGGCTGGATGAAACGGAGAACTGCCGCGCGGAACTGGAAGAGCAACTTCGATCTGAACGATCCATGTCCGCGGAATTCAAAGAACAGCAGGCCAGGTCCGAGAGAAACCTCATGTCAATTGGGGAAGAGAACATTGTCTTGAAGGATCGTCTCCAAAACGCTGATCGTAGTCGGAATGAGCTTGAGGATGAGCTTCACCAAGAGCGAGTTTCTGCCGAGTCCCTGAAAGCGCGGCACGGCCAGGTGCAGTTCAGGTTGTCCACCATCGAAGAAGAAAACGGCAGTCTTCGGGGAAAGCTCGATGCTGCAGACCGCTCACACTCGTTCATTTCAGATGACCTGGACACTGCGCGGGCATCCGTTCGGGCGCTCCACGATGAAAAAGAAGCTTCTGCTGCTACTATCTCCTCTCTGGACGTACAACGCATCAGTCTTGAAGCCAGTCTAGGTCGCCAGGCAACCTCGATCCGTTCACTCGAGCAAGAACGCGATTGGCTCAAGGCCAACCTCCGCAAAGCGAATGAGGCCCACAGTACTATCATGGCTGACCGGGAGCGAGAGTCTCAGACTGCGCAAGGCCTCACGCAGCAGCTAGACGAGAAAACTCTAGTAATTGACGCTTTGGAAACTGAAATGGCGCAGTTGCGAGCTTCTGTGGACCGGCTCGGGGTGGAGCTGGTTCAGACGCATTTCGACCTAGCATCTGCACGAGACGCGAGCGTGCTCTTTGAGCTGGGCCAGACGCAGGCTGATTCCAGAGTAGAAGAGGCTGAGAAGAAACTCAAGGAGTTGGAAGATCATGCTCTTGCAGTCGAAGAGCAACTCGAAAGAATGACCACCAGTCACAATGAAGCCGAACTGCGAAGAAGTGAAACGGAGACTTTGCAAACCGGAATCAGCCAGGAACTGGATGACAACCGTGCTCTGCTTCGCAATATCGAGTTGGCCCGAGAAGAGTCCCAGATCAAAATACGGCAGATGGAGGAAAGCAAGTCTGAAGTGGAAACCGACTTGCTCACTGCCCAACGCGAGGTTAAAGTTGTCGAAACGGTAAATGCCAATTTCCGTAGCGAGATCGATGTGCTGCGTCACGACGCCGTCGAGAAAGAGAGGACGCTCTATGAAGCGCACAACCGCATTTGGGATCTTGAAAAGAAGCTTGAAGAAACCAAGAATACGGTTGCGCAGGTGCAGAACAAGCTATCAACGATGGCCTCACAAATCGTTACCGTTGAGGAAGAGAAGATTGGACTCGAGAAAGACATCACAGCTCTACGAGACTCGCGGAACACTCCAAGCCCAGACCTTCAAATTGCTCAAGATACCATCGTCGGTCTGGAACGCGAGCTTCAAGACTCTAGAGCCGAGCTAGAATTCACCGAGAAGAAGACGCTTGATCTTCTTGTACGAGTCGACGACTTGACAGCCACCAAAGGCCGGCTCGAATCCCACAGCATCAACATGCACTCCATGCACACTCGCCTCCAGAGCCAGAACGAGGAGCTCGTTAACGCCCATACCGAACTCTCCGAACAACTGCACATGAGTCGCACGATGAACTCCAGTGACCAAGAATCGCTACTCAGCGCCAGAGACCGCATTTGCCTGCAGCGGAACGAAAATCGGGAACTCCAGGCCCAGCTCAAGTCTGTGATGGCTGATCGGGGAGCTCTTGCGGCGAGGAACGATGAGCTGGGTGAATCTTTGAGCAAGCTTAATGACTTGCTCGCGGCCGCACAGCTTGAGGTCACTGAGACCGGGAACAGAGAGAATCAGCTGAGAGCTGTGGTGAACGATCTCGAAGGCAGGCACCAAGCGCTGGTTGCCGAGCGTGAAGAGTTGGCGGCCAGAAACGGGATCCTGGAGGAACAGGTTGGAACTCTTGAAGATGAGCTTGAAGATGCGAAGACTGCGACAAGAGAGGAACGAGAAGGACGAACCGACCTGGAAAACCACCATAGGTCTTTGGAAACTGCACACATTGCTTTGCTCTCGGAACGAGACGACCTTCGCGCTGCCCTGCCCATCGAGTCATCAAAGCATCTCCGAGCTGTTGCCGAGCTCGAGGACCACAACTCTCGGCTTGAAGACGAACGAAAGGAACTTCTCCAAGACCAAGCCGATCTCCACACTGCCGTCCAGAAAGCGTTGGAGCAAGTCGACGCTGTGAAGACTACCGCGTCCACCAAAGAGCAAGATTTGAAACAGGAGATCTCGACCATGTTGGAGAAAAGAAAGAGTGTCGAAGCCTCTATGGCTCTGACTCAGGCTGCCAATGCGAATGCGGCCGGCGAAGCGGAGAGGAAGTGGGCTGAGAAGCATTACGGTCTGAAGAAAGAGTATGAAGAGCTGGAGAACGACTTTGACGCCATTAATTTCAAGTTGGCTGGCGCAACTGAAGAGCTGGATGAGGCGGAGAAGAGGATTCAGAATGCCAATCGGATGATCGAAGAGAAGGAAGCCGAATTGCAGACGGTGAAGGCAGAGAACGAGAGGACAGTTGGAGAGTTGACTCTCAAGTCGAACGAATTGCAAATTCTCTACGACGCCCTCAACGCCAAACACGAACAATCCCTTGCCTCCGTTCAGGACTTTACCACTCAATCCAAAAACGCCGAAGTCCTGCATCAGCAAAAGCTCGCCGCGCTCGAATCCAGCAACCGCGACCTCGCATCCAACGTCGCCAAAGCAGACCAAAAGCTGCAGCTCCTGAACGAGCAGTCCCGCAAAGACACCCAAGCCTTGGACGACCAGAACAAAGCCACGCAGAAAGTGTCTGCCGCCGCAAGTAAGAAATCACGGACCATGGAGCGCCAAATCGAGGGACTCGAGGCTTCGGAGGCGTCGCTGAAGGAGACTATCCTTGCGCTTCAGGCCGAGAACAAGGCGCTGAAGCCGTCGAGATCTGTGGAGAATGTCCGCGCTTCGAGCTCGAGGACGGCTCCTGCTTTTGCGAGATATGATGGGAAGAAGGAGACCAAAGCACTCGATTACGATTTTGATGAGGACGACGAAGAAGATGTCTGGCCGCCAAGGGAAGACTCGCTCTACCACCCCGGCATATCTCCTTCCCCTGGCCACAGTCATCTCGGCGCCAGACCAGCCACCGCACATCCGACCTCAGCAATGGACGCAGGCCTCAACGTCAAACCCTACCGCGTTCTCGGCTCAGAAGCAGCAGTCGGACGGTGCGAGACGGCGAATGCGGAGACCAAGGCCAGGCTGTGGGATCTTTGGGAGGCGCAGAGGAGAGGCCGCCATGGGTATTCGAGGGAGAATAGCCACAGGGGGAAGGTGGAGGAGAGGCCGAGGATTAGGAGGAAGTTGACTAAGCCGATGCCTGAGCCTAAGGGGGAGGTGCCGTCGGGGAGGAAGGGGAGTTGGCGGTTTGGGTTGGGTGGGTTGAGGCAGTTTGTTTAGGGGTTCGGGGGTGTATGGACGAGAGTTGGGTGGGAAAGATGTTGGAAGTAATGTTGTGTCTCTTTTTGTGTTGATAAGGGGGAACGAACTGTCTTGTCTCGTGTCTCTTGACCGATGTTTTCGTTTGTTTCTGAGAATTTGGCATTTGAGCGGGTACGGTATATGTGTGGGTTGGGTTCTGCAATGATCATGGTATTCGATGGGATGTGTTTCTGTGGCAGATGGATGGGATGGGGTGTTTGCATAGCAATGGGAGTTGTATGGCATAATCAGTATCTGCACAGTCTAGGAAGATGTAAGCGGTTGTCTATGAAATTCCTGAAGATTTCTTGACTGCATTCTCTTTAGGTGAACCCAATTCATTTTGATGAAGATATCGAGATCCCCTTAGTCATCGGGTACCACATCTCTGACTGTATAATCTGATAGGCTCGGCAATCGGGAGTGGCACCAGATGCTCGCTGCATGTTTCTCCTGTGTTGTCGTGTCTTGTACTCTATCATGTACCTACCAGCGGATCCATCGTGTTCTTGTGCGGGGGTTGTGGAACGTAGATCTGGAAGGTGGATATCGTTGAAGGATGGGGAATAGTATATCCATCTTTCACAGAGACTCGCTTCTCTAGAGGACTCGATCACGATGGAAGACATGGGAGAAGTACCTGTCTCTACCTTAGTGATGATCATGCCTCAAGTACCTCTCCCACTACAGAAGTGGAGTATGGTATTCTACTCCGCAGAAGGTATTCCCATCAATCAACCCTCCGCTCGCACAGACATGCAAGATCTGATATCAGCGCCATTCCCCAAGCATAAAAAGCGGCATATGAGATTATATTTCCTCGTGCTCACCGTGGCCTCTCGCTGTCTCGCTGGCTCCAGTCAACGCCCCGCGCTCACGCTCCCTCGTAGGGCTGACAACCCTCCCTCTCCCCACGCGCTCGCTCTCATTTGATGATCCAATTCACCGCACACCCACTTTTACCTTCTCCATCACCTCGCCCCTTTTTTCCTCCCCGTCATATTCCCCTGAATACCATGACCTCAAGGCCTGAGTCGACCGTTTAGCCTGAGGCTTTTACTGCGAGTTTCTCGACAGCCGGATAGGATAGAGTAGAGGAGTGGAGGGCAGAAACTCGATCATCACACTATGGCCCCACCGCCGACACCTCGCACGCCGTTCAACCCTATTATATGCATTGTTGGATTTCACCACGCGAGGTATGTCTCCCAGCGCTGTCGAGTGGAATAAGAACGGGATCTGGAAACAACGCTGTCCATGATCCCATGAAGGGAGGCATTCATTCAGAGAGAGGCTAACGAGGGATCGATAACCACCAGGGGACCGGAGGTGGAAACATGGCTCGGTGTCGAGGACGGCGAGGACCCGGCCGTCGATAACGATTGGAGTCTTTTGCCGTTTATGGCCCTGTCGGATGGGGCGCATGCGTATGTTTGATTTCCAGTTTATCATCTCAATCTCCCATAAACACCTACAACTTTCCTTCTCCTGTCCTCCCTACGCCCCTTTCGCGAAATAGACCCTCCCCCAACTAAGTATACAGCTCGACTGACCATGGTATAGTGCTACGGAAGACTTCTCCTACTTCTCCCTCCGCCAGGAAGCCGTCCCCGACCTCTCCCGCGCCCCGACGAGTCTCTTCGGAATCAGCTGTACGCGCCAGCTCGACGCGAACGATTTGATCAACCGCCCCGCTGAGGTTACAAGAAGTACGGTTCAAAAAGCTGTCGTGGTCGTGTGTGACAGCCCGTATCATTTTGGGCAGTTGAAGGAGAAGCTGAGCATTGTTACAAGGGCGTGGTTTGCACAAAGGTATGTCTCGGGGATATCGTGAGGAGGAATACGACAACGAGAGAGGGAGGATTGTGTTGACGTGATGATCGTAGGGATTTCACGGATTTGGCGATTTTGAAGGTAAGGAGATATGGTTCTAAGAATTGGGGAGCGGTGTTGACAATAGGGGCAGGATTTTCAAGAAAGCCTTGCGAAGAGCTTTAAAGATCAAGAAGAGGAGCGAGATCAATACTTTGGTATGTGCAGTATATTCTTTGAGAGAATAAGAAGTACAGTGTATGACTAACGACACCAGGTCTCTCCCTCCGAGAATTTATCCACGAGTTCAAACACCAAACGCTAGTTCTGTTCAAATGTTGTCTTCTTCAACCAAAGGTACGAGGAGTCCCACTCTAGAATGATCTCTGTCTAACTGACCTCCAAAGATGCTCTTCTTCGGCTCGCATTGCGAGCGTCTCTGCATGATGCAATTTTCTTTGATTTCATTGATACCCGGTCTGATTCGCAATCTGCAAGATTGCGCCGACCCAGTTTTCAATTCTTATGAAGACGCGTTGGAAATGCCTACTTCTTTGCGCACTAGCGAGCGCGCTTCTTGTAGGTTGAAGTCTTCGATACTCGATGGCATTGGCTAATTCGTGTAGTGCTCGCGTATATGGGCTTGCCTCTGCAGATTTTCGGCAAGGTGAGTATCCCAGCGATGGTAGTGTTGTTTTTGCTCACAGATTGTACAGGGAAGCCTATTTGGACCTTATACTCCGTTGCAGCAACTCGATATGCTCGCCGATCGAGATACTAGGTCGTATGTTGTGGGGTCTACGAACTCTTTACTTCTTCAACAAAGGGATAGGTACAGTGATGTTTTGATCAATGTAAGTGTTTCGGGATAACCATCATCAATTTTTCAAATTCAATCGTATCTTGTTGCATTGATGTTTTTGTTCAGCGCAGATTAGCTAATTGTATGATAGCTGGACGAGGACACAATACAAATAACCTCCCCTTCTCTCCGGAACGCGCTCATCTTGAGTACGCCTGATCGAAGATGGATTGACTTTCTCACACAAGCTGTCAACGAGACATGGGACGACGGTAAGCAAGCCGTTTTAATAGCAAACCCGCAACTAACGCGGCCTCATAGCGAATCCAGGCCGACCGAAAACACTGGGCTATGTCGGCAGTGAAGAATTCATCCGGCTGCAGTTCGAAGAGTACCTCCTCGCACTACTCTCGGCGGTAAAATACCGACTCTACGTGAACAAGAACAAGCAGGACCCAAAGGCTCTTT
This sequence comes from Aulographum hederae CBS 113979, assembly GCA_010015705.1. Lineage (NCBI taxonomy): Eukaryota > Fungi > Ascomycota > Dothideomycetes > Aulographales > Aulographaceae > Aulographum > Aulographum hederae. The sequence continues at coordinate 114,908 of ML977137.1, read as the reverse complement.
TGACAGACATCGAAGGAGATCCCGCCGTTGAATTCGGCTCAGAATGGGTTGATGCGTGGACGAAGACAGAAAACTTCCGAATCTTCAACACCAACACCGACTCGCACCTCTTCGACATTGTCGAGCCATCGCATCCATGCACAGGCGGCCTCACCATAGACGACGTGCAGCGTCGTCTAGCTCAACAAGTCTCGGAACTTCATCTAGACGAGCGCTTCCAAAACGGCCGCGAAGTCATCGGAAAGCACCTCGCCACCGGCCAGAAAAAGGTCTCCTCCGCTTTCAACAACCTCTGGGCCGACATCGAAGTCATGCGCGAAGCCCAGCGCCAGAGACAGGAAGAACATAAAGCGAAAGTCGCCGCGGGACTCGAGGAACCAGGCTCGCCCCCTCCACGCAAAGGCCCCGATTTCTCGCAGGCCGGCGCCACGGTCACGGCTGCTGGGTCCAGGGCCGGCGCATATTTGTCCTCGTGGGGCTCGTGGGCTGCAGAGAAGAGGAGGACAGGGTGGAATCGCTCGTCGAGTGCCGCGACGACGCCCGTGTCTTCGCCGCCGCCGTCCGCGGGGCTGAAGCCGCTCGAGATGAGTAGGAGTGCTGGCGCGCCACCACCACTGGGGCCTGATGGGTTGAGGAGCTTCGAGTTGAGTAAATCTGTCAGTGCGCCTGAGAAAGACGTCAGCGCAGAGGCTGTGGGGAAGTAATGGTTGAGGGTTAGAGCGGACGAAGGGTAATGGTCGATGTGCAAGGGGGGAGAAATTTACGATCTTTTTCCTTGATGATTCTTTTTTCTTCTCGCTCGTTATTGGGCCTTTTTCGAGAGATTCCCAGATTGCATAGCGTGGTTTAGGACCGTGGAGTTCTTTCTGCCAAAGTTGCTTTATACGGCCGTGATGTGGGTGCATGTTGGTTACCTCCTTTCTCAACCTTGCGAGGGGGTTTGGTGGGTGTCTGCTGGACTCGCACAGTAGATTTAAAGAATCCAGTCACTGCATACGAACATCTGCTGTGGATTTGAGCTTGCTGTGTATATGCCTAACCTAAAGCCAGGTCTAACAACTCATCGTACCTGACACTCAGGTTACTTCGCACTATTGCTATAGGAAGGATGTTGCCTCAAAAACGCATCACTCCACTCTCCTCCCCCTCCCCCTCCACCTCCAAAGATCGAGACCATAAACCCACCCCACGCACCACCAACCCAAAAATCACCCCCCAAATCCTCACCCCCTCGGAAAAAAAAAAAAAAAAATCAAAAATTCCACATAGCTGAAAGCGGTTTCGATCCGCTGCCCTCCGGGTTATGAGCCCGGCGCGCTTCCGCTGCGCCATTCAGCTTTTTTCATGGAAGAATATTATTTACAAATTTTAGCAGACTTATAAAATAATCATTGCACGTGGCTGAATGCGGGGTGGGGTAAAGCTCGGAGGAGGGAGGAATGTTGGTCCGCTGTAGAAGCGAGGTGGGAGCACGTGATAGGAAGACTGAAAATGACAGGACAGGGTCAGGTGATTGGATTTTGGTTGGCAACACAGGCAACGTAAGGGACATTGAATCTGTGGTAGGAGATGGAAGGGTCCCTACAGAATATTGCCAAATTGACAATTACTAAGCCTCGCTTTTATCACAAGGTCTCCATGTAGGAAGGATATTCACGAGCAGACTACTAACCAGACGTGGAGCTTTCACCCAACAGAGCACGCAAGCGGAGGGACGGATGGACACGTAGGTTAAGAGGTGAGATAAGCTCGTATCATTTCCTCTCCAACTTATTCATTCGGCCGTGATATGCTATCTAGCCAACGCGAACGAGACAGCTGGAAGATAATCCCTCGCGAGATAACCGTAGGAATACCAAGATTTCCTATTCCTATTCCTACCCCATCTACCCTGCCAGAATCCGATTCCTTTGGAACCCCAAGATGAGTTTGTGTAGATAAAAGTGCCCTCTACTGACTAGTTTGAAGAGCCAAGGCCGTGAGATGAAGGATGAGATGATGAGGGGAGAGCTGGGAGTGGAGAAGTGTACCTAGGGAGAAAGAGATAGCTCAGAAGATCACGGGAAAAGCCCTTAAAAGATGGCCAAAAAGATTACTACTCCATTCCAACCTGGCCGTAGCGATCGATTGCAATCCGAAAAAAGATTTCTGGTATATGAACAAGATGAAAAATAAAGCAAGAAAAAATCGCCTTCGGCTGTCGTCGTGAGAAGCATTGTCGTCGTTCATCGTCGTCATTCCGCTCCAGAAGCAGGAACTGCTTTCAAAGCATCCTAGATAAATGAAAGACAACTCAAGTATAACTCCTCATGGCATCCATATACCCAGTCCCGCCCTTGAGGTCACGATCAAAGCTCTCCGCAACTTCGAGAACCCTCTTGATATGCTCGAGAGAGAGTGCCTGCTTCTCATTGACGGCAAGCGCCTGCGCCGTGCGGACGACATTTTTGATCTGCCGTCTCATGTCAGTACTCATGCTCGCCCAGTCAAATCAGATCTCCAACATACTTGTCGTCCATTGAGGTTGTTCCTTGCGAGCATGTCAAAATCAGTCTCCTTAAACGGCGCCGTCTCAACCTTCTCCATAACCCTGACCTTCTCCAGAAACATCTTCCAAATCTCCTTTTTGGCCTTTGGCGACAACTGCTCGTAGCGCAATGCGACATGGATACGGCTCTGGAAGGCGTCGTCGAAGGTCTCCACACGATTCGTCGTCAGGAACAAGATGCCCTGGAAGTACTCCAGCAGTCGCAGAAAGATGGACACGAGCGCGTTGCGGTGGATGTCGTGGACCTCACGCTTCTCGAGGAAGACGTCGGCTTCGTCGAGGAGGAGCACTGCGCCCCAGGAATGCGCAATGTCCATGATTTTCTGCAATTCATGTTCAAGACGCGATGTTTCGGTGCCAAGCTCGCCGGCGCTGACGGCGTAGAGAGGGCATTTCAGGAATTCGGCGATGCCTTCACCGGTGAGGGTTTTGCCGACGCCGGGCGGACCGTGGAGAACAAAGACGAGACCTTTGCCTTTGCCCTGCACTACGTCGTCGATGGTCTCGGCGGCGTGGAATTTGTGAGTCGACACCAAGGCCTGAACAATGGACTTTTGGTTGTGAGGAAGGACGAGGGACTCGAAAGCGCCGTTGTTCCATTCGATATCGCGGACGCCACTGAGTGAGAACTCCAACCAGAGTTTCTCGCTGAAGGAGAACCCAACGACAACGGGCGACGCAATAAGGAGCTCCTCATCGCTAAAGGACATGGTCTTGTGCTCGCCATCGATCTTGTCTAGATTCTCCTGGTGGACTTCCTGGCCATTCTCATCAACTGGGACCTCAACAAGACGTGGCTTGTCATCCTTGTCAAGAACAAGCTTGTATTTCGTCTTTTCGCCCTCGTCTTTCTCACCGTCCAAATCGCCATCGGGAGCATCATCTTCATCGCTACTACCACACCCGCAGGACGAGCAGCCGGACCCGTCGTCGTCATCAGAGAACAAATCATCCTGGTCCTTCGGTTTGATGGATGAGATGGGGTAGTTCGGGTTGATGCGTCTGAAAATCGCCGGATCAATCATGATGCGGCCATTGATGTTGACTTTAGCCACAGCCTTCTTCTTCTTCTGGAAGGCAAGGCCCTTGTGGAAGCGGTAGTTCATGCCCTGCATAGCCACGAACTGCCTACCACGTTCGATCAATTGCTTCCTGATACCCTCGGGATCCTTGTGGTACTTCATAGGGTAAGTCGACAAGCCGGTAATCTTGCGAGGTCCCTTGAAAGATTCAACCTGCATTTCAAAGTCGCCGAGACCGAAGTTCTTACCATCGTACTCGAGGTAGCGGCCTTCGATAGAATACCACTCACCCTTGATGAAGGAACTCTCCTTGTTCGCATAGTCGACTTTGAAACAGCGAGGGTCATCACTGGAGCCGTAAGTGGTGGTGTAAGCGAGTGAGTTCGGCTTGAACAGGGCCCAGAGCAAGTCAAAGGTGATATTTCCGGCTTCGAGGAGAGGGTAGAGGGTTTTCTTGGTCTCGTCGTAATCCTCGTCAATATAGCTGACGAGAACCTTGCAATGGGCTATCATCTGTTTCACGCGCTTCTGAACCTTCTTTTTCTTCTCCTTCTTCAAGCGAGATTTGAGAGTCTTCTTGTAGTGAGTGCGGATTTCTTCCAGGTAGAGAAAGAGCATGTTGGGGTCAACCTTTGCACGTCAGCAAATTCACGATCCACAAATCACATGTTCGACTTACACAAGGCTGCTCCTCCACAAGGGAGACGCCCTTGACGTCTTTCATGACCTCAGCAAGCGCCTCCTTGAGAAACTTGGACTTGATGTCGACCACAGTGTTCCGGTACTTGTTCTCCCAATCAAACTTTCGTCGGACTGTGAAAATGTACGCATCAAACTCATCCTCCTGGTCTTCAGCACTTTCAGTCAGCTTGTAATTGTGAATGGTGGAATCCCATAGCTGGTCAACGCGCTTGTACTCCAGCATGGACGCTCGTTTCCGCGGCTTCTCTGACTTTTCAGCCTTTGAAGATTTCCGCTTCGACTTCCGCGACTTCTTGGATGTTGTGTGTTCCTGCCCTTGCTCCTGGAGCTGCGCGGCGCGGGTACGAGCGGCGGTCGAGCGCTGCTGGGCTATGGAGAAGTGCAAGGCGTTGAGCTCTTCCTGAATGCGAGTAGCTTCAGCCTCGAGATCAACGGCAGGAGTGTCCTCCTCCTCTTCAGGCTCGGATTCGGTCACGACGGCACGGCGAGACTTTCGTCGACGCACGACCACCTCTGACTCATCTGAGTCGGTGTCTGAGTCTGAATCCGAGTCGGAGCTCGACGTCTCGTGGCGTTTCGACTTTTTGTGCTTCCGAGCTTTTGCCTTCTTTTTCAAAGCCTTTCGTTTGCTTCGCGCCTTACGCTTCTGCTTTTCATCTTCGCTTGACGACGACGACGAGTCGGAGGAGTCGGATTCGGAAGCGTCGCTTTCACTGTCGGAGCTGTCGGATGATTCCTCCTTCTTGGCCTTTTTGGATGACTTCTTCTTCTTCTGTGTGGACTTCTTGCAGCTCTTCTTCGACTTCTTCCCTGGCTTCGAGGCTGGACTTGCTTCTTTCCCCGTGTTGTCTGCTCCAGAAGACGACTGCTCGCCCTGCTTTACATCAACGTCTTCCTTGGACTTGTCTTCACGTGCGGTCTCCATCTTGTTCTTCAGCAATTGGTCGAGTTCAAGCTGGGAGGTAGAGGATCGTTGCGGAGTCTCGGAGGGGGTAGAGGAGGGTGTAAGGACGGTATCGGCTTGGCGAGGTGATGTTTTGGGAGAGGGACTTCTATTTGTCCTGGCCTGCTTGTTCATCGGAGGCTGATATAGCGGTCATGAGGGAGAGTAAACTAAAGCAAGCGCAACAAGCAAAAGGGAAGATGGCGCAGTGAGGAGTGAGCAATGATGAGCAGCGGGCAGATTGCACAGAAGCGGGCAGGCTGGAGGTTTTATGGCTACTTCCGGTGACAAGGCAGAAGTGGCAGAGTGGAGCTGGAGTGCAGGCCCAGGTATGTAGAGTAGAGTGGTGTTGGATTACTGGAGCAGTCTAGGGTGGTGAGCCTGGCTGAGCTGCAAGCGAGCAGGAGCATGTAGAACTACCGTACGCTCGATGGCATGTGTGACAGCAGCCCAATCACGCACTACCACGCCTCAGCCTCGATCGAGTTCACCGCCTGGAACGTCGTCGAGGGGAGATCAGGGTGGTGAGGCAGGTCGGTATAGCCGCAGCTCCGGTGAGAGACGCTGCCGCTGCAGCTAGACGTGGTGGTGAGCGAGGTGGGAGTGTATGTTTGGTGGTGGTGGTGGCGTTTACTACGTAGGTAGCTGTCTGTTCAGCCCTATGAGATATCGATATCGGTCCGCCGTTCCAGATCTCCGTCTCTCTCCGTCTTCCGTCGTCAACTTCGTCCGAGATGTTTATGGTGGTGGAATAATACAATATGCGATCGATACATACCTCAATCTGGCCGTGACTCATCAACTACAAGGGAGGGATATGCGCTCCTCTCAGCTCCGAGTCCCTTGTTCGGCTGTTGGATATGCTCATCCTCTTTCAGACCATTGTCCAATGCCGCGAACAGAACATGGCGTTACAGGGTACCGCTGAAGCCTAACTCCGCCCATGTCTCCCCTTTAGGTATCTATCACAGCTTTCTACTTACTACCTAGGTACCTCACGAGTCACTACCTTCACAAACAGTCATACGATATACCCCACAGTTTGCCTGAAAATGGCTCTAATTTTGCTGATACAGACACGGCGTCAGTGGAAATGTTCCTTCCAGCATTATGAGTAACAGCCAAGATGTCTGTGTCACACAGGGCTGCCTTGGAGGACAAAGGAATTCCCATTCTCCCTCAAAGAGGTTTGGTTTGTCAACCGAGAACGTACTGCATTGTATCTAGCTGGGCAGCTTGACATGCCATCTTGACAGTGTGCGACACACATATTCCACTGCTCAACAATCATTGCAAGATTGTAAACATGGAATCCGGGATAGCCGATATCTGACCTCAAAAACACTGATTTGGATTTTAGACCTTGGAGCATGTTCAGCCCAACATCTTGGTCACAAGAGGGCTGGACTAGCTTGGGGGTTGCTTCGATTGTCTGTCCACGACTGATATATCAAGACCTGGACGCTAGGCGGGACAAGTCCCCAGCACTATTCAACTTTCATTTCCAAATCCCGTACAAGCTCTTGAATCCATCCCAAAACTATTCGCACAATTCAAAGGTAGGTTGGTTTCGTAGCCTGAAATTCTCCGAGTGCGTACCTAAGTTACGTAGTTAGGCAACCCTTGACATTTCAACGTCCAGCTACCGCTTAGCCACGGTGCATTTTATACCTAGGTACTCATCGCTAGCTGTCTCTTTCCTCATGACAATTACTTAATTCAACATTTTTATCATCTCTATTTCATCTATTCCTGGGCAGATCTCAACACAGTTCCAAAACTACATATGCCATTAACCGAGTCCAAAATGATAGAGCCCACACCTCGAATCTCCCAGCCCAAACTTCCACATGTAAGGCGTAAGCGCTTCAAGTGCGCTGAAAGGCCCATAAACAGGCCATGGATTACCCTTTCAGATATTCCCACTGTAGCAGAAATCAAACAAGAGCCTCGCGTCCAACACGTCCACTCTAGGGACAGAGTGTCTTATTACCTCAGAAGCGTCTGCTTTCTACCCAAGTTTGTCCATAGACATTTCCGAGGAGAAGTGTTGGAGAGAGAAAAGGAGAGAGAGGTAGAAGAAAGGTTGACGGAGAAAAAATACGGAGTCTCGCCTGAAGAACTCTCCGTCTGCTTCGACGAGAAACGCGAAAGCTGCGTTGAGGAACTCCAAATTTGCCTTGGATTAGCAGACAGCACGACTTTCCCAGATCTAGCTGATGTCCGGATAGTGTCGCTGGACTTTGAGTACATGGACAATGGCGCAATTACGCAAATCGGGATTTCCACCATCGATACCAGAGATCTTGAGCAACATTCGCAAGGAGGAAAACTTCATCAAGACATGATAGCCACATCCAACTTCTTTTTGCCTGTCAAGGCGGGCCTTTGGGACTCGATACATCGGAGTTTTTTGTTCGGGGAGGCGCAAACGATATCTTCAAACGCAGACATCATCCGCAAGATCGAAGAATGCCTCCTCGTACCCGACGACCAAATCTCATCTTCCACATGCGCCGACATCCTGATGGCAGCGTCGCAGCCGTACAGAAAAAGCATCTTAGTCGGCCCCGCCATCACACATGAGCTCGAGGCGCTAGCTCGCATCGGCTGTTACCCTCACCGCATGCCGTAGTAGCCATCTTCGACACATACGACCTCTCCCGCCGCACTCACGACCGCGTCTCTGACACCCACGGCAAATATTCTTTACCCCTGAATCAAGTCTTGGACAGATGTAATATTCCACACGCGAATTTGCATAACGCCGGGAACGATTCTAAACTCACGCTTCGCGCGCTGCTTCAGCTTGCTGCTACGAGGGCGAAGGAAAAGCCGGCGTGTGATTTGGGGAGGATAGAGTTGTTGGAGGAAATTGCGAGGGGTGATATCCGGCATCATTTGGAGAGGTTGCGGGAAGGGAAGAGACGAGATCGGATTACTTCGATCGGGAGACACCATGATGGGATAGGCGGGCTTGATGATGTTGAGGCGTCTTGCTTCGTCTTGCTATTTTCTGAAAAGGGCGAGTAAAAAATAGACAGTTGCGTTCACCCGGCTTTCCACAGAACGGTCCTGACTTCTGGTTTCCTTTCTGTACTAGTAACTGCCCTAAGATCACAAGGCTGTGGATAGGAAAATCCCTGTTGCTATCACCGTTCATGTGTTTTGCACACGGGCGGATGTAATGAGTATGTACAATCATTCTCTAAAGTATCTACACAAAATGAAGCTATATCCGGAGGCCTGATAGAAAGACAGGTAGCCAACGAGATCTCTACCGCAGGTATAGCGCCAACCAAACCCCTCAAACTCCAAATACCAAACTTACCCGACCCTGTCCACAAATACCCTTCCATTCATACATGCTCAACATGACTAACAACATTCTTCTCCTCCAACCCACCTTTCTCCCCATCAAACGGCTCCCCCTCCCCCGCCTCAAACATCTCCACCACAGCCCCCTTAAACTTCCTCGCAGCAACCTTCTTCTCAAACAGCATATCCAGCTCCGCATACGTGCGTCCCTTGGGCTCGGGCAGCCTAAAAAAGCTCCACACAAAACACAAAAAGCACGTCCCGGCGAAGAAAAATCCGCTCTTGGCGCCCCAGTTCCACGCGCCTGGATTCAGCATCCGCGGAGTGAGGATGTTGGTGATGATGCTGCCGACGTTGTACAGATTCCTGGCGAGCACGACCGTCTTCTGTCTGAGTCGCGTCGAGGGGATCTCGGCGACGAGGGAGTAGCAGACAGGTCCGACGGTCGAATCGTACACGAAGGTGAAGATGAGGAGCATACTCCCGATGGCCCACTGCGCGCCGCCGTTGCCGGGATCTGCGAGCCCGCAGAAGCCGATGATGAGGAGGAGACAGCACATGATGGCCTGGCCGTACACGTACAGTGTTCTTCGTCCGAATCTTGTCATGAGGAACCAGGAGAGCAGCGTCCCTATGGCGCCGAGAGCGTATTGTGCTAGGGAGAGCGAAAAAGCGTGCGAGACGTCCAGACCAGCCTGCTCGTAGAAGTACGTCGAGAAGCCCATGAAACTCGCGCCGCAGAAGGATTGGATGAACCACGCCACACTGGCAATTTCGGTGCGGCGGAGATCCGTTTTGCGGAAGCAGTCGATGTAGGAGGATCCTTTCGTTGTGGCCTTTTCAAGCTCGTTGGTATGCACCATCATGGCGATTGTCTCGTCCGGATTGAAGGATGGCGAGTTGCGGGATGTGAGACGCAGGAGCATGCGTTTGGCTTCTTGATGGCGTTCTTTACGGACGAGCCACCAGGGCGACTCGGGCGCCAGGTAGATGCCGATGATGAGGGGGATGGGCCAGATCCATTGGAGTGCGTATGGGATACGGTAGCCCCATTCGTCGGTGCGATTAGAGACGCCTTTGAGCACTCCCGAGGCGAGGAACTGTCCGATGACCCAGCAGAGGTTCACGTAGGTGGTCAGATAGGCGCGGAGGGAGACAGGGCAGACTTCGGCGGCGTAGGTGGTAGTGAGGGTTTGGAAGACGCCCCAGGGGATGCCCATGAGAATGAGACCTGTCAGGAGCTGTGGGAGTGATTGCACGAAGAAGACGATGAAGATGAGGCCTGTCAGTGCGACGAGGGCCCCTATCATGGTCTTTCGGTAACCGATTCTTTCGGCGACTACGCCCATGATCAACAGGCCGAGGACTTCGCCCACGTAGGCGCCGTTGGTGAGCCCGGATTGCCAGGCGGCGGTCAGCTCATAGGAGCCGTCAGGTTGGAGTTCGCCAAAGGCAAGCTTGAAGGCGGGGAGCGCGAGGAGATTGGCGATGAGGACAATGTCGAAGCCTTCCATAACAATGGCGGTGGAGAGCAGGACGGACCAGCCGACGGCGGCGGGATACAGCTTCAGCGACTGCCAGATGGTCATCTGGTGCTCGGCTTCGGTGCCCTTGGCCGCGTCGGCCATGAGCTGGGAGACGTTGGGGTTGGTGATGGACATGCTGCGCATTTTGTCGTCGTCGATGTGGACGCTGGTGACGCTGGGGTGCCGGGGTTCTTCGGCGGGTGTTGCCATTGTGGGGGAGGTTTGAGTTGGAGACAGGAAGATAGGGGGAAAGTCGGTGTTGAGGAGATGGGATAGGAGAAGAGGGAAATGGATCTCTTGATGAGGATGCTGAAAAATAGTTCCACAAGGAGAGGAGCAAGGCCTTACTTATACCTTCTCCGAGTCTCCTCGATTGGAGAGAAGATGTCGCGTGTAGTAGTAGTACATACAAGCCCAACCTTCCCCGCGTATGTTGAAGTTTCTTGATGGCGCACTCTCACAACTCCATCAGTGGCCTCTCCCAAGAGTTCTCCTCGTGAATGGCGTCTCTCCGCAAACATGGGGTAAATGCCCAGCCCTCTCTCCAGATCTTGGATAGCCATCTCGGGCCGACATAGGACCAGTCAACGATGGAGCTATTCCCTCCGCCATTGTGGAGTCTCGATCGAACTTGTCTCTTTTGGGCCTCGCGTAGAAATGGGACAACATCACGAAGAGACTCTGAAGTTGAAGGTCGCATCGACTGATTCGTCGGCCAAGAGTTCTTCTCGGTCCGTGACGATGTGGGTTTTTGGTGGTGAGAAGAAAATCCGGGGTCGGAGACATGTCATTCCATCTCGGGCCGACATGTGACGAATGGTATTCCTTGAAACAATCACCAACTCGGCTCCGACATGTGTATTGTGACAGTGCATATCGGACTGCTGCACTCTCCGCATTTCGACATGGTTGCTTGGAGTCCGATGACGGTGTTTTCGCTTGAGATTGCCTCACACTTGGGGGAGAGGGTCTTGTTGCAGCCGGTCCGATATCTTGGACGTCCCTTCTGGAGGGAATATAGAGGACCCTGTGACTGGGGAACTGACTCTGTACACAGCTCTGATCTGCGGACTGCATCGTGGGAAGTGGGTTGATCCCTTTCCTTCACCTTGGTATCGGTAACAGACTCTTGGAGTTGTGTGCATAAGTACTTGCCACAGTCCTGTCCCGCTCGTAAGAGATACCAGGTACCTTTCCATTTATACCCGGGCCCTTTTCAAATTTCAGCCTTTCTTCAAACCTAGACCGCCTTCCTCTCCATCCTCGAAAACGTAGAAGTTGATACTTTTCTAATACCTTTCCATCCTTTTCAACCCCTTTTTTACTCTTCTAAACCTCCAACATGTCCGCCCCAGACCGAAAATGGTGGAAGGATGGCGTCGTCTATCAGATCTACCCAGCCAGCTTCAAAGACTCCAACGGAGACGGCATGGGTGACCTACCTGGCATAATCTCCAAACTAGACTACATCAAAGATTTGGGCATAGACACCATCTGGGTCTGCCCCATGTATGACAGTCCCCAGATCGATATGGGCTACGACATATCAGGTACGCCCCCTGAAAATGGAACCCTCGGAACACTCTGGGAGAAAATCTAACCCCCATCAGACTATGAAAATGTCTACCCACAATTCGGCACCCTCCAAGACATGGACACCCTAATCTCCGAAACCCACGCCCGCGGCATGCGCATCATCCTCGACCTCGTCATCAACCACACCTCTGACCAACACGCCTGGTTCCAGGAATCGCGCTCCTCAAAGGACAACCCCAAACGCGACTGGTACATCTGGCAACCCGCAACCTACGACTCGTCCGGCACGCGGCAACCGCCCAACAACTGGCGCAGCAACTTCGGCGGCAGCGTCTGGACCTGGGACGAAGCCACCGAGGAATACTTCCTGCACCTCTTCACGCCCGAGCAGCCGGACCTGAACTGGGAATCTTCTGCCTGCCGCGAAGCAATCTACGACTCAGCCATGCGCTTCTGGCTCGCCAAAGGCGTCGATGGCTTCAGAGTCGATACCGTAAACATGTACAGCAAGCCCGACCTCTCCGACGCGCCCATCACCGACGAGACCGCCGAATTCCAGTTCGCGGGACTGCAGTACTGCAACGGTCCCTCGATGCACAGCTACCTCAACGAAATCAATGCCGTCCTCTCCGAATACGGCAAGGACAAAATGACAGTCGGCGAACTACCCAATACCCCCGACCCGGCCGTCATCCTCTCGTACGTCTCGGCCGCCGCCAACGAACTGAGCATGGTCTTCCAATTCGACGTTGTCGACGTCGGCATGGGCCCGCACAAATTTCAGACTGAGCCGTTCGACTTCACGCTCCCGGACTTCAAGCGCGCGGTCCGCAGGACGCAGGAGATTCTCGGTGCTGGCACTGGCGATGCGTGGACGACTGCTTTCCTCGAGAACCACGACCAGGCGCGCTCCATTTCGCGGTTCGCTTCCGACGCGCCGGAGCACCGCGTGGCGTCGGGCAAGATGCTCGCGCTGATGCTGTGTGCGCTGAGCGGGACGCTGTTTGTCTACCAGGGGCAGGAGATCGGGATGGTGAATGCACCTATGGAGTGGCCCATGGAGGAGTACAAAGACGTCGATAGTGGGAATTACTATGCCATGGTAGATCGGCTTTCGGGCGGGGATCCTGAGAAGCTGGCGGAGGCCAAGAGGGCGATTCAGTACTTGGGGCGGGAGCATGCGAGATTGCCTATTTCGTGGGATGGTGGAAAAGATGCGGGGTTTTCTGATGTCAAGGAGGGTGAGGTTGGCGGCAAGACGTGGATGAGGGTGAATGATGATTACGAGACTTGTAATGTGGCAAAACAGCTCGGGGACCCAAAGAGCGTGCTCGGATATTGGAAGAGGATGATTCAGTTGAGGAAGAACTTTTTGGAGCTTTTGGTCTACGGGGCGTTCGAAGTGGTGGATGAGGCGGATGAGAAGACTTTCTGCTTTACCAAGACCTGGGGAGAGCAGAAGGCGGTGGTGCTATGCAATTTCTCTGCCGAGACGGTGCCGTTCAAGGTGGATGAGAAGAGCGGGTTAGATTTTGATAGAATGGAGTGGCTCGATAGTACGGTGGATGGGGCCAAGGGAGCAGCGCTGGCACCGTATGAAGGGAGGATCTATTTGGTAGAGTAGGTAAAGAGGTGCAGGTGGTGTTGACACGATGAGAGGATGGGTACATTCTTGTAATATGAAGACCGTGGCGAAGGCTGGTACAAGCATAGACACCTTCTGCTATCGACATCCGAGCTGCTTGGACGCAATCCTCTATTTTACCCGCCGTACCTCGAACGCAGCTGCTCGAGTTGTCGCGACGACATTGTCTTGCGAATGGTGAACGTGCGCTTTGGTTCGCTCAGGAAGAAGCGTCGGACCTTAGGCTTCTCTTCTCCGTCACCTTCCTGTTCTGCCTCACGTTCTCCCACCATTCTCTCCCACGCAAGCAGCCCTTCAGGAAAATTATCTTTCAAGTACATCTTTACAGAACCTAACCCAGACTTTCTATCGCCTCTCCACGCCTGACCCTCGGCTAGCAACCCCCAAGCTCGCGGGTCCTTCTCGTCCGCGAATCGCTTTATTAATAGTGCCCAAGTGCCGCCTCGTGGCGAGAACCCCAAACTTCGCATTTCGAAGAAGTACTTGATGGCGTCTTCATGTGGCTGACTGTAGTCTTTGCTCCCCTCGCCGGCGTTGTAGACTGGTATCTCGTTTTCAGAAGTCTTTAGACAGGTGATGATGATGCGGTCGTACGTGAGAGCGTCAGGAGGGATGCCAAGGGCGCGCATCTCAGATGCGAGGAAGGTGGCCAAGTCTTTGCGGCCACGGCGGCTGATCTCACGGAGCAGAATATTGAAGGTACGAGTATTTGGAGACCCATATGTGCGCCACCTGATAGTCGAAGAGCCTGATCCTTTTCCATCATTGGCGCCCTGAAGCTTCTTGTTCAGGGGGGAAACGACGGCGGGGATCTGCTTGTAGTATGTAAGTGCCTGGTCCAGGTTCTCCAGAGCAGTGCATGATTCTATGATCACGTTGGCAGCTTCGATGGGTATGAGGCGGAATTGATCCTTCATCTTGCGAAGTGTTCGCCAAGCTTCGTCCGGTCCATCCTTTCTCGTCCTCAGATATTCATAGATGGCACGAGAAGTCTCCCCAACAGGCTCGCAGCCAGCTGCGGCCATAACGCTGAGAACAGACAATGCCGGCTCAAGTTCGCCGGCAGAGACATACGCCTCCATCAACAGTTCGTAATGCTCGAGTTCAAATTCGGTCTTGCGAGTCCCAAGCACTCTGAAAACGTCCGTGGCGAGATGAGGGTCAGCGTGACGAGAGGCCGTGGCAAGAACAGCAAGACAGACACCGGTAGGAGGATTCAAGTATGAAGTTTGTACCCGCCTGGTCCAGATCCAACGAGTGGCTTCATAATGATCCTCGGCGCTTGCAGCATCCAAAAATTGGTACCACAACGCATGCGATATTGCAATCTCCGGTTTGTCTAAACGGAGCTGCAGTAGATGGAAAGCTTGATCAACCTCGCCGACATCAAGGAGCATGAAAATTGCCATATCCAGTAGCCAAGGCCTGATGTCGACAATGCCTGACGATTCCAGTTTGTCGATAGTTTCCAACGCAAGCTCGAATTGGCTTTCTCTGAGGAGCCCAGCAATGATGTAGTGGTGGCCGGTTGGAGAGACTTCAATAAATTTATCTTTCATGTACTCCAAAAGCTCATCACGAAGGACGTGGTCATTGTGGACGGCGAGGGCTTTCAGTGCGTCCTCGCAAATTCCGGAATCAATGGACAATCCTTCATCACTGATTTCGTTCAAGATGGACTCTACCATCAAGGCGCTGCCAGTGATTGGGTTGATCTGAGAAAGGATCAGAGCAGAGTACATCTGAAGATTGGGTTCTTCTTCTCTGAGGACCAGCAGATACTTGACGGTGTCGTCCACGTCCTGCGTTTCGCCATCAAGGGCTTTGGCCCGGAGGCGCTCATAGATATGGTCTGTTGAAAGAGGATCGAGGGTAGAGCGAATTTCTCGCGGGATTTCAAGACTAGAAGACTTGCCCACAGGAAGACTTCGCGCTCTTCGCAGTTCGTTGGCTTCTTCGAACACAGCCGAAGCAGTAAGACTGAAAGATTCAGTTTGCTTCGCACTGTCCGCATTTCCGCCTTGGCCCGCGATGAGATGTTGTGCTGGTTCCTTCTCGGCGCTGATTGCATCTTTCTGTCGTTCTCGGTCGCTTTCGTTTTGCCCATTTTCTCGCTCTAGAGACATGTTACGAGAAGGATCCTGCTCTTCAGCCATTATGTTCCCTTCCTGCTCTTGCTCTCGCTTTCGGTGGGGCTTTTTCTTTGTGGCAACGGAAGCTTCCATTTCAAATGCACTGTCTCCCGACGTCACTCGATAGCCACGACTGGGGAGGGACCTCGGCTCCCCCCTGCCATCTTGCTGTGAGGGAAGTGGGCATTCATGAGAAGACAGGTCGTCGGTCATTTCTTTCACGGGCTGAGCGTCTTCAATGTTTGGTGGTGCATCTGCCGGCTCATGTACTGTAGCCTGTCGAGACTCTAGTGTAGGGTACAATCCCATAATTGCTTCCAGCTCTTCTCGTGAATTGATTCCATTTTCTGCTCCCCTGACCTTGAGCGTTACATTTTCCCGTGGGCCAGATGCAAGCCTTTCATCTGCGCCTTTCTCTGCTTCGCTGGAAATGGTAGGGTGTTTCCCCACTCTTTGTGTTTCCGATCCGGAGTTTCTCAGTTCTTCTGCGGCACCGTTCTCGAGAAGCTTCGCAGGCGAGACATGATCTCCATGCATGCGAGGTGGTTTCGCTGCAGACTCTTTTTCCGAAACTTCCTTGTGACTTTGTGGTTCTGGTCCAGAGTCTTTCAGTTCTTCTTCGGAACCATTCTCAGGGAGCTTCGCAGGTGAGACAGGATCTTCTTGCAGGTGAGGTGGTCTCACTTCAGACTTCTGGTCCAATAACCCTTCGTTACTTTGTGGTGTCATTGCTTCTTCAATTTTCTGGGCTTCTCCTTCAACATTCCCGTCCTTCTCTTGACCCATCGCCCCCTCCCTCATCTCCTCTGGCTCTGCTACTCCTCCTTTACCCTCATTCTGTCCCTTGCCATCCCTCTCTTTCTCCTCTTTCTCCTTTTTCTGCAGCCAATCCAAGCCCCATATTTCCCGCTTTTGTTGTCGCGGATGCCGTTGCCGTCGAACATCCTCGCCCAGATAAGATTCCCTCCACCCTGTTCTCCTCGCTCTTAAGCTTGCATCTCCAGTCCCGTGTCCACTCAAGCTCCGCGCTTGCAATTGTGACCGAATATGTAGCTTTATCTTATTTCCCGACCGTGGGCGACACAACGCGAAGTGCAATTGCAAGAGCGAGGGGAGCGAAAAGGACGACAACGGGATCGATGGCCGCGCATTGGGCATTGATTATGTCCAATTGGCAACGAGAGGCGCTGTTTCAACTAGACGGGTGTCGAAGGAAAGGGAAAACGAGAAGAACGCGGAGGAAGGTGCTTTACGGAGGTTCGCTGAGAGTTGAGTTTGTAGCTTGACGCAGCTCCGGCAGAGCAACTTTTCGGGAGCGGTAGCGGTGCACGTGATTGCGGGTGATGGACGCGCTCAAGAATTATTCCAACCAATGAGCTGCGACACAAAGTCCAGACACTCAGTGAGCTCCAACCCCTAAAGATGAGGTTGCCTTCACCTCTACTTCTACCATCTTCCGATCCCAGAATCTGGCGTGAACTTTGATATTATAAAAATTCAGGAAGCTTCAGCAGGTACGGAGTCGAACTCAGCCCCGCCTATCAAACAGTTACAGAGGTATTGAGACTTGATTTCGAGCATAGGGTATACTTTAATAGAGACTTCTACCCGCTTGACCAGCTGATCCAATTTGTAGGGACGTACCAAGGCAGGTAAGGTATCCTTTGAGAATTATTATCAGTGCAGTGTTGTTGGCGCGACCTTGAGTTAAGTTGTTCTTGTGATCGGATACCTGAGTCTGCTGTCTTTCTTATTTGGACGTTACTGAATCACGCTCCTGGTAGGTGAGGTGACTGCTGAGGCCGATATAAACAACAGAGTGGTTCCAATTGGACGAAGGAGTTCAGAAGAAGTGACATGGATCGTATCATATTCATCTCATATCCGAGATCATTGTTTATTCCTCTATCTGCCCGGTAGCCAGCTATCATCTCGGTCAATCAGCAGGCTCAGTCTTCACTTTCACCTCTCCTTCCCCATCCTTCCGCCAATGGCCGAGTAGATCCTCATTCGAGCTCGCACTACTCAGCGTGCTGCTCCTCTGGAGCGGACCCAGCGGCCTCTGCTCCACCGCCGCCCCTGAGTTGCTTGCCCCTCTGGGCGGTGTTCCCGGTCTTTCTGTGCCTGGTCCCAACCCAGCAGAAAGAGGCGACCGGGTGCTGATGCTTCCTTCGCCACTAGCTAGAGGTCGTGGCCTCCGCCTTCTCTCCGATCCTGCCCGCGAAAGTTCTTCGTCCGGCGCGGTTGTGGAGCTCCGACTCGAGCTGCGAGAGTGCGAAGTTTCGCCCCTGATGACGCTGGTTCTGCGAGAATGGCTGCCATCGCGCTCCATTCTTCCACCTAGCTGACTCGTCCGTCTCTTTCTCTGACTTTGACTCTGATTGCGGGAGTGTTGATGTCCCTGTACGGCGTGCAGCTTTTCCAGGTCGCTCTTCTCAGAACTCATACCTCGTGCTCTCGCCCAGCCTCGCCAACCTGTCCACCAGAGCCATCCGCCTTCTTGTTTGGCAATCTTCCTTCGTCTTGCGCTGACGCGTTTGCGGAGTTCAGCGCGCCGTTCGTTTTCGCGCTCCCAGTATTCCGTGCGGTAGGTCTCCCAGTTCTCGCGGAAGTCTGGCGTGAAGGGCTTGGGAAGGAGGAGAAGCTTCAGGCAATCGCCTCCTGGAGCGATGTCTTCTTCCGCAAACTCTACGCCTCCTCTTCCTTGCCCGAGATTCGCTCTGCTGGCTGATCCTAGACTTTTTCTCTCCACGGCTGTATATTCCACCACGGCAAACTCTTGTCCAGGCGTTGGAAACAGCAGCCATGCCGGCATGAGCCATCCAAATAGACTGCCGATCTGCTCCCAAAAGCCACCCTTAATAATCACGACCTTGCAGTTCCAGCCTCGTAGTCCCCGATTTGTTGTCCCAACCCATCTCCTTGGCCATCGTATTCCCCGTTCCCATTGCCCTGTCCCCCAGAACAGAAATCCCATGACGGCACCGCCGAGAAGGGCGATCTTCTGAGAAACATCAACGGCCCAGTAAACGCTGCCGCCGACGAGGCCATCCGGACGCGGGGAGAGGAATACGCAGTATGAAAAATAGAGCAGCCAGAGGCATAGCGCGAGCAGGACTTGACTGTTCGTTCGTCGGCGAGAGAGAAGTGTGAGATACTGCGTTCGGAGAGAGGCTTCAAGAATGAGCAGGTTGAGGTATATTTGAGGCGGCGACGAAGGGAGGAGGGATGCCGGGTCGGGGGAGGGAGTCGGCGTGGGAGTTCGCGATTCAGATGGTGTTCCCGAGGGGGATGCGGAGTTTGCGATAGCAGGAAGGGAAAGATTGGGAGGGGGAGCGCCTTTTACGATCTGGTCGAGACTAGAGGACATGATGGGAAGATGGCTGGCGGAGACGGCGGTCGGAGGTGAGGCGCAAGAGGTATTGCAGTGGCGATTATCGCGTGTCGGAGAATATCATGGCTGGAGATGCCGATTGCAGACTATCCTTTCAAAGATTGGCGGGTTGGATGCAGCGAGATGTTGTTTTGCTCGATATCTATCGCTTGGTCCGCCGCGGTGACGTTTGCTTCCCTCGGCGCTCCGGATCGGCTTGAGGGCAGTCAGCAGCCCTGCCAGGAACCCGTAAATCACCCACGTTTTCCGCCCATGCATCAGGTGAAAGTACTGCGAATACCTCCTCCATTCTTCTATGCCTCTTTCCGTATAACAACAGACGTGTAGCAGACGGATATACAGTCTGCTACATGCTCGCTACGGCCACCACGAAGCTGTGCTGTTCCGAACCGGCCGTGAGCGTTCTCGGCGAGTCTTTATGTCCGCGCCGTGGGGTTTTGTCCGTCCCAAAGGCACAGGTAGCGCGGGATATGTCACCATCACGTCTCCCTATAAAGACTGCCTGAGAGGTAAACATCATCGCTCTTCTGCAAATCTCCGAGTTTCAGGCCAGCGAACACGCTTTTGTTCCTCTACTTCTCAATCCCCTGCAACTTTTTCGAAAACGTTATCCACATCTCTGCGAAGGGCTGGACATTGCGAAACCGCTTGTCTCATCCAGTACAACCTGCAGACCAACGCCCAACCACGTCTAAAAATTGCGTTTCGAGCTTTCCGACGGACGTGTGGCTCAGTATATATCGCGCGGACCAGCTTCAACAAGTACACCCCAGCAAGCCCTCGGCATCGCAATCTGATCACTATCGCCACTTCAAAAGAGGCTCTCCCTTGGTCCAGCACTCTGATCTCCTCTCCCGCATCCTCGAATCACCGCCACGCCTACGCTACAATGGCGACTTCTGCAAGTGACTCGGAGAGCTCGGGGCGCGGTCAGCAGAGCCCCTTGGCATCTCGGAGAGAGGGACAGCAGAAAGGCGTGAGCAACAAGCCAGGCTTCTTTCCTTTAGGATACAAGGATGGATTCACTCAATGGGTAGGTCATCTTTCATCAGCAGGTCAATTACTTCAAATGCTAACACACCCCAGTGGGCGAGTCCTTCGCCAGCAGTGACGGAGCATCGTGTCCTTTCTTACATTCCCTTCCTACAGCAACCACCGACGCAGACGGACACAGGCACTTGCACCAAGTCCGGATCTGCGCCTCCTTCCACAACCACTAGTTCCACTGAACTTGGCCGAGTACCTTCACATACCTCGTCCAATGTTTTGACACCTTCTCTGACCGATCCGTACGGCCCACGGCGATGGGCTTCAACACTGGTCCCACTAGATGGAAAGGACCGCGCATTGAATGAGTTCTCCGTCGAGCGGATAGGAGAGGATGTTGATAACAACTTGGTCATGCTGCATGGCTACGGTGCTGGTTTGGGGTTCTTCTATAAAAATTATGAAGCGCTGTCTCGACTCCCCAACTGGAGGCTATACTCTCTCGATTTGCTAGGCATGGGGCGCAGTACGAGACCACCATTCAAAATTCACGCAAAAGATCGCCAAGGGAAGACCACAGAAGCTGAAAATTGGTTTATTGATGCACTGGAAGAGTGGAGGATAAAACGTGGGATCAACAAATTCACCCTTCTCGGTCACAGTCTGGGAGGTTACATGGCCGTGTGCTATGCTCTCAAGTACCCCGGACGAGTCAACAAACTCGTTCTGGCTAGCCCGGTAGGCATCCCCGAGGATCCGTATGCTATGAGCGCGGACATGCCCGAGCCCGAGGACAGCACGATGATCAACGAGTTCACGCAAGATGGCGATGAAACCACCCGCCCGCATGTTCCATCCAAAGACGGCAACAACTTCCTCAACAAGCGCGACCAGAATGCTGCAGCAGCTCAGCCCGGCCAGCCAGCGAGACGTCCTATTCCAAAATGGCTCACATATCTCTGGGATGCTAATGTGTCGCCATTCTCAGTCGTCCGCTGGTCTGGTCCGCTTGGGCCTCGTTTTGTCTCTGGATGGACATCAAGGCGATTCAGCCACCTCCCACCTGACGAAGCCCAGGCGCTTCACAACTACAGCTACAGCCTTTTCCGCCAGCGTGGAAGCGGAGAATATGCCCTTGCCTACGTGCTCGCCCCCGGCGCTTTCGCAAGAAGTCCCCTCATCCGCCGCATCCAAGGAGTGGGCCGTCAATGGCTCGAGGCGCACAGCGGGCCCATCCCAGATGCGCCCAACAACAACGGCGAGAGCGCTGCAGCAGATGCGACGCTGGCTTCGATTTCAACCGATCCATCCTCTGTCAAGCGACGCCTCCGCGAGGCTGGCGTTCCTGTTGTTCTGATGTACGGCGAGAACGACTGGATGGATGTCGCAGGTGGGTATGCGGCTGAGGCAAAGATCAATGAAGCGAAACAGAAAGCTTTAAAGGAAGCCACGCAAGAGGAGAAGAAAAACGACAAGGGCGGAGCGAAAGTGGTTATCATTCAGAACGCTGGGCATCACCTTTACTTGGAGGGAGCGGATCAGTTCAACGATGTTTTGGCAAAAGAGATGAGGGGCGTGGAGAAGGGAGCTTAAAGGAGGCACAAACGGAAAGCAGAGCATGTTGGTAGCATTAAGGGAAGGCAATGGTGACGCATCATGTGGAGTTCAAGGCGACCTGCGGCGGGTTTTGGGGGTTCCTTCCTGCTGGATTTTGACGGAATGGCCAAAGAGGATTATAGAGCTCCGGAAGAGCTTTTTGAATATCAACGCAGCGTTTCGGTTGGTGAACTTTTCATTGCCAGGAGATTCAACCTCGAAGTGCGTGGTTGGACGGCCAATGACTCCAGATTTTAGAGATCCGGATAGCCGTTTTGAAGAGCTTCTAACCACCAAATCATTCTCCGCACACCTATCTGGTAAGACTGGCAAGAAAATTTGCCGTACTTTCGAAGTAAGGCGTCCACTGGCAAATATAGCATGCTAGAATATCCATGTTTTTTCATCCTGAGGATGCCGTGTTTGCACTGTTTGCACGCGGGATGCTCAGGCTCAGCTCTCGGGGCTGTGCTGCGCTTCGGAGGATCAAACTGTCCTTTTCCCGACACATCTAGTGACTGCTGCCTGGTGCCATATGAACTCTGACATGCCCACTCGAGTCTGATCCCCCAGGCCGCTCTCGAATCCACCGGTTGTGTCCTTCAAACGGGAGAGGTGAGACCAGCTTTCCGTTCAGTCGAGCTTTGCCATAATTCCAACTCGACCACCTTGTCTACTCTACTGTACTATTCTGGGGTGCACGCTCAGGCTGGTGCATTGGTTCAGGTCCATCTCCCCCTTCATGTACCGCCGCCGCCCATAGCCGTCTTTCACAGCGAAAATGCGTTCTTGTCTCTTCACTGCACTCTTTCTGGCCTTCCTAGCACTCGTCTGTGCCATCATTCGCACCTCGATTCCCGAGCAGCATCTCAAGAAGAATATAGGACCCGGAGAGGGCCATTTGGCACCCGTTAGGCGGCCTATTCTCATCGCTGGTACGCATTTGTTCTGCCGCTACTCGCCCTCCGCATACATACACCGCACCGCATATATACCCACCGCCGGCCGCCCTCTAGGCAGCAGTAATATACTGACTCCGTTTCTCCTACAGAACCGGTTCACCAACAGTCAAACGCCCACGCGACATTCAGTGTTCCTTGTCTGGGTTGTCTTGGCTCGGATACAACTGATGACGAGGCCCTCGTAAGTCTTACCGTTTCAGCCTTGCCGTGTCCTGAGGCATTGTGTGCCTAGCTAACCCTCCTCCCAGGTCTTCGACTTCAAGGCATTCGCACTCGACCTTCCTTGCGGCCAGTCGAACCTCACACTCAACGATGAGCCATTGGCTCAAGAGTGGAACGGTCACGAAGCAACTGGACGCGGCGAACTAAGCCTATCAACCATAAACCTCGACACGCCCAAGGTCAACCTCGACCTATCGTGGAACTCGTCCTGTCTTTTTGACTCTCCCTCGGGGCTCCATCCAGAGAGCTACACTGCTCAGCTCCTGACATTGACCATCAACCG
Organism: Aulographum hederae CBS 113979; assembly: GCA_010015705.1. NCBI lineage: Eukaryota > Fungi > Ascomycota > Dothideomycetes > Aulographales > Aulographaceae > Aulographum > Aulographum hederae. The sequence goes on along the minus strand of ML977137.1, from coordinate 92,092 downwards.
CGTCGGCGCCTTCGTTCCTCGAAAAGCTGCCGGCTTCACTATCGCTTTCCGGCAGTCACTTGAACCTGAGCTTCTTCGTGTCGCCGTCGAGCCCGACTGTACTGCTGTTTCACCTGCGCACTCTGAAGATTGGCGCAACCCTCCAGCTGATCTTCGTTGGAGTCCAGAGCTAGGCGCAGAGCCTTCCAACGGCGCGGCCGAGGAACCGTCCATCGAGTCGCAGATCGAAGAGCTCCGCCAACTCGAAGTCGACCTCGACCAACTCAAACAACTGATCGAGGACAAGCGGAAGTACATTAATTCTAAAATAAACACCGACGTCCAATCGCTCAAGGAAGAAATTGCCTTGTGTGAAACGCTCACTTGCATTCTCAAGGCGACCGCCCACAAAGCTAACGGCGCTCTCCTTTCCGTTTTCGACAAAATCACTCCATCTTCCTGGCACTCCGAACCAAACATGAATCCGTACGCTTCCCATTACCAAGCTGCTGGCAGCCAGGTCCCCACATCCATTCAGCCACCGGAACAATGCCACGGAGGTATCAGTCCACCACCGTCGCGTCCGAATAGCGGAAACCATAATATCACAATCACTGCCGACTATCACATCCTTGAAGATGAGAAGCCTGCCACTCAGCGCAACCGCTTCATCCTCGTCCTCTCCTTCTTCGCCTCAGCCATCGGCCTCTTCGCCGTTATTGCTTGGATCCGCAGACGATGCAGCTCCCTACGTCGTCGCGTCGACCGCCGTGCAGATAGGGAAGACCGCCAAACTCGCCGTCAATACCGTCGCGCAGCTCGAAGACAAGCACTAAGGGACTGGTGGTATGGACCTAGCAGTCGAAGCCGTAATCACGCGACCGCTGCGACATATGATGAGAAGCGAGGCTTGATCATCGAGCAAGAGACTGTTCTGGAGGCAGCAATGCAAGACGAAATCCGTCAGCTTCGCAACGCGCACGACGTTGTCAACTCGATTGTCAGCGCAGAGGAGGGAATGGTTGTGCGGGCACCACAACGGGCAGCCTGGAGAGGAATGCCGGTTCCACATGAACATACGCAGCAACATGCCCTCCCACCTTTCGCTCCACCACACGACTCCTCCCGCTTCCACTATACACAGCATACATCACGGAATCCATATCTACCTCCGTTCGCACCACATGACACCCTTCCTCCACCCTCCCCGCGTGACGAAGAATCATCCCCGTACATCGCCCAACCCCTTAGCCGCACCTCCTCCCTTCCATCCTACCGCACCGACTCCGATTTCGAAGGCAGCGGCTACAATACCGACCCACCCGCCTACGAAACCGACGAGGATGACCACGACCACGATCATCACGATGGACATGTCACAGATGGCTTCACACAGTATACCCCGTCTGGAGAGAGTACGTCGAGAGGTCCACGGAGCGGATACACACCCAGTGTGAATAGCATCTGGACGCCGGATACGGGGAGTAGTGTCCCGGATATCGGCAGTGCGAGGGCGAGCGGGGAGACGATGAGGACGATGGGGACGGGGTTTGCTAGTTTGAGTGAGGTGGATGCTAGGAGCTTTCTTTGAGCAGCATTTGCTGAAGTTGAGTGCTCTACGAGGCGGAGAAAAGGAGCCCAGGGACCGTGGGAGTCAGACTAGGAGTTTCCTGTTCAAGTCTTTCTCACTTTCTGTTCTGTCCTTCGGTGGGCGGAGACTGGTGGGCTTTCTATTGGGGGCTTTCTTCTCATGTTCTTTTCTCGAGGCGTCTTTTCACGAATATAGGCATATTTGGGATATGTTATGTTTGCACGGATTGGGGAAAAACACGATTCATGGGTTCTCTTTTTTTTTCACAGGGCAGGGTCGGGCCGGCTTTTGGAGTTTTGGATTTGGACCTGGATTTGGGTTCCGGGGCTACGTATAATAATGCCGTCGGACGCTGGGGTGGTGGGGTATTGTAGATAGGATATACAACGACGAATTGGCTGGAGCAGGTAGGGGAAGGATATACCAGGCGAAAGCCAGGAATGCGGAGAGATGCATATATATTACGTATGTTCTGTTCTTCCTGCGCCTTGACGTGATTCACAAGAACCGGCCTTTTCGCAGCGCTCCATGTGTTTGACGAAAGATGATATTTTTGAGGCATCTCTTTCGCCATCCAAGGGCTATAGGAAGCTGGACGTGCGAAATCTAGGAAGTTTCCAGCGTCTACCGGCACTTTCTCGAGGGAGAGTCCGAGCCTGTAGCCTTTTCCGGGCGTACAAGTGACTGATAGAAGCTGGGTTTGCTGATCCTTTGTGTGTGAATTGGATCGAAATTGAGTGCACAGCTGTATGTAAAACTTGGTCATTCTTTTATGTACTGGATGTCGAGACGTCGTCCAATTAACTGGTGGGCTGAAAGATCTCTACCTTAATCACCTCTATTACCTCCTCGTAATATATAAATCCCTTTCATTTCTACCTTAACCCTTCCTTTGGGAGAGCGCACACACTTAAGCCATGTTTGGCATCTACGACAATCAGATATGAAACACACAAGGAAGTAATACGGTAGAGGAGTCCTCTCATTGTCGATTGTTTGTTGCTCAGCTACAGGTGCTGAAGGGTATCTCTGTAGAACACCCAGCGGGGTTGCAATCGTGGCCATGAGCCAGTGCTTGATCCGCTCATGCCATCTGCGGAGGGCCAACAAGCTACCTTGACGGTCTTGTAGCCAGATTCTCCATCTCAGAGCGTCCAAAGGCCACGCCTTCTCGCTCGAACCGGAGGTTATATACCGCAGGCTCATCCAACCAAGCCAACTCCACAATGACCGACGCAGTGCATCCCTATCATTTCTGTTCGCTTCCACAACTCTTGATTGATTTCCATGCACGAAAGGCCCTTCAATCAAGACCCACCGCGTCCCCTCCCACCCCTAAACCCACCACCCCTACCACGGCCTCCGCGTCCGCGATCCCTATCTCCACGGCCACCACCACCACCGCGCCCGCCCCTCGCAGTCATCGAACCCTGCGCAAACTGCTGCTCTTGCTTCGCCTTGGCATCCGCGAGGACGGACTGGTCGACTTGGAGGAGCTTGATCTGCACACCTTTGAATCAGCACCTCTCTCTCCCACACCCAAAACACCAGCACTGAAGGAGCTACAGTATAATCTTACGTTGTTGCCCTTGATGTAGATATGCTCCAACTTGACGAATTCTTGTTGATCGTTGTGTTCGTTGTTTTTGGTCCAGATGGCGTCTTTGAGCGTCACGTTCATCCAGGTGTCGCAGGCGACCAGGTGCCCGTTTATGCAGTCGCTGTCTTTAAGCTCGACCATCATGGGTTTGCCTTGGGCGGCGTTGAGGAGGCCGAGGGGGAGCTGTGGGGTTGGGTGGGTGCGTGGGTTAGCTTGGTGGTCTTACTTCTAAAGGATGACGTTTGAAATTTTGTGAATTTGGGAGTTTGGGAGTTTGCGCGATGGAGATGGCGGAGGGAGAATTTACCATTGTTTAGATTGTTGCGGGAGCGTGTAGGGGAGCGTAATGTGGGTAGGAGTCAAAGCGAATGCGACGATTTGTCTGAGAATTGGCTTGCGGAGGAAGAGAGGAAACGCGGTGCGAAAAACAACAAATCGTGAGCGACGACGGCTACTTGAGGTTGGTAGAATTTGGGAAACAGTTGACCTCACAGGTCCGTGCGCCGCTCATAGCTCGTTGGCGACGTTGGGCCGTTGGCTCAGGCTTTTGCAATTTGCTGACTCAGCAGGTATCATCACGCACGTGACGCACAGACGTGAAATCCACACCTTTTCTGGCCTCCTGGTTTCCTCCACCTGCGATGGGAAAATGTTTTTAAAGAAGAAGTGATCAGCCTTCTTAGAAGCAATATACGAGGGCAGACTAGTCAAAAATTTCCCATAGTTGCAGCCTTAGGATCTGGATACTCAGACAGATCTTCGTCTTTGATATTCGCCTCTCCTGGATAGACAGAACATCTTTTTGCTCAAACGTTTACTGACGCCCCAACTCCATTTCCCATTCAATGCAAAACACAAACTCGCAAGAGGTATCATGCAAGTTCTCTCCCTCCATATTTCTCTCCTCACATCGTATTATACAAAACCCCCAACTCAGTCAACTTACTCCCATCACTACTGATCAAATCCCAATTATCCTGATACTGATTAAACACCCCAAAATACGCATACCTTTCCACAAACCCCTGCGCATCCAGCCACGGCAACACACTCCTCATAAAGTCCTTCGTCTGCGCCACCGTCCCACTCGCACACCCAAACTCCGTGATCCACACCTTCCGCCCACCGCCCACCGAGTAAGCGTTTTGAACGTGCTGCTTGAAACCGCTGACGTCGGACGCGTCGCCGTACCAGTGGATGGCGACGAAGTCGACGGTGCAGCTGCTGCAGGCGGTGAGGAAGTCGGCGAGGTAGGCGAGGCCGGCGGAGGAGGAGAGCGAGTTTGTCACGGCCGGGGAGCCCAGACGTCGAGTGCTGGTTGATAGAGGCTGCATGTATTTTTTGTAGTAGGATGCGGCTTGCTGGGGGGTGCCGAGGCAGGAACCGCCGCCGCCGCATTGGTCGGGCTAAGGTGGGTGGTGTTAGTTGATCGGATGGCTACTAGTAGTGTAGGTATGGATGGAAGAAGCGGAGGGTGGGCTTACCTCGTTGAAGGCAAGGACGTTTTTGGCACTTGCGGCATTTGTTGCGATGACGCTGGTGAGGTCTGAGGCATTGCTCCATAGCATGGGAACGAAGTCTAGCTTCGAATGGGCGGCGGCAGTGAAGTCGGCCGTGGTGGATTTGGAGTACCAGTTTACCATCCACGAGACCTTTGAAGCTTGGCCTGCGATGGCAAAGTACTTCGTCCAAGCTCCGTTGTTGTCTTTATTCGATTCCAGTCAGATTGGTCCCTATCTGGAGGAAGGGGAATAAGTTGTCTCACATGCAAGCCCTCGTTTCCCTTTCCCCTGAACATAGCTCGTTGACTGCAGCTTGCCCGCCCACACATCCGTCTTGGTCGTCGCAGTACTCAACGACTTCTTCAGCCAGCACTTCTTGGTATTCAGCGGCCATGTGGCACCGACGCAACCGGAACGCTTCGCGCAAATATCCATGCAAGCGTCAAGGGAGCCTGCGGCCTGGCCGTTGGGCGACGGCATGTCGTTGCCGGCATAGTTGACGTTGCAGCCGATGTAGAATACCTTGGTCCCGCTGGTGTAGTAGGTCTTGTCCGAGGATGGACAAGTAAGAGCGCGTTTGGAAAAGTCGTGGAGAAAGAGGTCGGTAGAGGAAGGGGTGAAGGGGACTGCGGATGCGATTGAGAGGAGGGAGAGGATGGTAGTTAGGATGGAGATGGTAGACATATTGCAAGAATGAATGAATGTGTTGTTTTAACGAGAGAACAGGTGCGAAGACACCCTGAGGGAGAGAGAATGAGAAGCAAAGACGAGAAAAAACGAGCGTGGTGGGACGAGTCCTCGACGATTAGACGTTGAATAGAAAAAAGACCTACGTGAGGGTTGACGGCCCTGAAGGTACTCAAGGCCCAACACTCATGAGTTCGGCCATGGCCGAGATGACATCCCAAAACTATTAAAAATGAGACCACTCCCAATAGTCCATACCAAAGTCTTCGGCCACCACCCCTTGAAGACCATTCTGGTTCATCGTCTTGGCCCCTTTCGGCTGCCATTAACTTCCGTATCGAACTCGCCTAAGAGACGAATGAACGACCTTCTACGCAGCTTGACAGCGGTGGCATGGCTGACAAGAAACGGGCAAGGCTTCCAGAATGCATCTGTCTTGGCCTGAAAGTTCCCGCAAGGCAAAAGGAGGCTCGAGATTTGTTGTCGTAGAAATGATCGGCCCATGTGGCGCTCGCGTGGCGTCGATCCGGCCGCAACGGGACGCGTGGACACGTGCTTGACGCTTCCTGTTTGGGGAACAGACGCTAACTGCATTGAGACGTGCTCAGTGCTCACCACCGGAATTCGGAGACTCCGCGACAACGAATCTCCTCGTCGAACAAGACTTGTAGCCTTCCAGAAGATCGAGGGGCAGAAGGGGATTGTGGAGGGGAGGAAAAAGGCTTGGAGATAAACTCAGCTCCCCTCAAAATCAAGCTTCGCCATGGCTGTCAGAACTGCTTATCAGGGAGCTTATCAGAGCCATGCGCGATGACGGTGACGTTCTTGAACGAACACAGCACTGTTGTTGCAGATTGCTTTCTTCGTATCCCAATGTGTATAGGTTGCATGTAGGATGACGAGGAAGAGAAGGTAGCTGTGTGACAACGGCTATCACGGAGTGGTTCCTTGGAATTGAGTTTAGATGCGATCTACTTCGTACATAACTTGAACAAGATGCCTCGCTGCGTACCTGGTTCCTGGTTCCTGAATGAGTCGCTTTTACTGGGGTTGATTTTGAGCTTCATCTCTCTTCAGTAGTATTTTAACGAATTGCACAGAGAGCCAGACGAAATGATGTGTCAATTCCAACAACGGCTTTATCTCGCAGCAGCGCTGTTACAATTGAGCTGCATCACCGAGGCTCGCGACACCATGGCCTCGCGAGCGAAGCAGTTCACGGAGAGAGGGAACAAGCAGCACATCAAGCGTGACTTACAACCTCGCTCGAACTCTACCTCCTACCGTTTCTACAGCAACTCGACAGCTCGTGAGTACTCCAGGCATGAGTGGAGCTCCGGATCCTGACGGCGATCCCAGCATATTTTGTCGAGAGCATGCCAGACATCGACTATGACCTTGGCGAGATGTACAGTGGGACTATTCCCATCAGCGAGAACGACACGTCCCGTCAGATGTTTTTCGTGTACCAGCCGACCACGAGCGAACCCGTGGATGAGGTTACCGTTTGGTTCAATGGTGGGCCCGGATGCAGTTCTCTCGAGGCGTTCTTTCAGGAGGTATTCCTCCACGCTCACCAGTCCCGAATCTGCAGCTGATAATCAGTAGAACGGCCGTTTTGTGTGGGGATGGGGCATGTATTCGGCGATTGAGAATCAATATGCCTGGACCAATCTCACAAACATGCTCTGGTAAGCCGCAAGAGGTAATCGAAAATGATTTTCGCCGGAATGCTGACTCGTTGAAGGGTCGAGTATCCGGTTGGGGTAGGATTCTCTACTGGAAACGTCAGTGCCACGACAGAAGAAGAGACAGCCGCAGACTTCATGGGTTTCTTCAAGAATTTCCAAAAGACGTTCGGCATCAAGAACTTCAAGATCTACATTACAGGTAAGTGGTCCACCAGCAACTGGGTCGATGGGTGACTAACTCTACCAGGCGAGAGCTACGCAGGGCGTTATGTGCCGGTAAGGTCTTTGTAAGTATTGGTCACTCCTTTGCTGACACGTACAGTATGTATCGTCGGCCATGATGAAAACCAACGACACAACGTATTTTGATATCTCCGGGCTTCTGATGTATGATCCGTGTATTGGACAGTACGAGTATACCGGACAGAACGCGCCGGTGGTACCGTTCGTCCAGAAGAATGCGCAGCTGCTGAACCTCAATGACACATTCATGAAGCAGCTCGAAGCATCTCACGAGTATTGTGGTTACGCCAACTACACCTCGTTCTTCATGCAATTCCCACCTCCGGCAACCCAGCCGGCATGGGACACGGGATATCCAGACATGAGCGCCAGTGGAGTTGACTGCGGACTTTGGAACCTGGTGTATGAGGCGGCATACCAACCAAACCCATGCTTCAATGTCTACGAGATTTCGTCTCAGTGTCCGATCCTCTCGGATCCGCTGGCTTATCCAAGTGACCTGCAATACCAGTATCCAGGTATGGGCGGGATATACTTCAACCGAACAGACGTCAAGAAAGCCATGCATGCTCCCATGGACGTCGACTGGTCAGAATGCTCGGGTCCCGTTTTCGCGGGTGAGGCAGGTCAGTACGGCCTCGGAGACTTGTCGGCAGACCCCATCCAGAAGATCCTCCCAGAGCTCATCGACAAGACCAAACGAGTGCTCGTGGCCAACGGGGACTACGACCTGGAGATTCTCACCGAGGGGACGCTGCTGTCGATTCAGAACATGACGTGGGGAGGAAAACTCGGCTTTCAAAGCACGCCGTCCAAGCCAATCGACATCAAGCTGCCAGACCTGCAGTACCAGGAGGTTTTCGAAAACAGCGGTCTGGGAGGGTTGGACGGTCCTGGGCAGGGCATCATGGGCATTCAGCACTATGAGCGCGGGTTGATGTGGGCAGAGACGTTCCAGTCGGGGCATATGCAGCCGCAGTTCCAACCGAGATCGAGTTATCGACACTTGCAGTGGGTGTTGGGGCGGATTGATGAGTTGTGAGATGAACATGTACATGTGAGATTGAGGTGCAGTAGTTGATGCTGTACTCGGCGAGGATGGGGAAAAATAAAGCCAGTTGGTGATACCTAAGGTACCTGAGTAGTAAAGCGAAAAGACTGCGGCGAGCGTCAATGAATGACCATTGAGGGCTTTCGGATTCCGAAGCAGTAGGTTGTGAAGCTCCATTGCCTTGGCACGGCTGTTGTGGTTCTGCAGTGATGTTGTCACACTGCAGCAGTTGGTAGTTGAAAAGTGACTACTCCATACAGTCTACTGTAGCATTGGAGAAGGCGTGGATGTGAATGAAAACGAAAGCGAGCGAGTCGGAGCGGAATTGATGGAGTTGAGATCGACAAAGCCATTAGGTTTCCACCACCAGCGGCAGCAGGAGAGCCTTCTTGGCGCGCTAAACCAGGAGAGGCGTAGAGACTTATGCAAGCTCACCCCGGATTCCCCTGTTGGCCGGAGTCACTTCCGCCCTTTTTTGGTACGCTTCTCATTTTCGTCTTCTCATTGGATTGCATCCCTATACCAGACGCTCGCCTATGATCGAATCGAACTCCTTCCGCGCGCCACGTACCTGTCGTACCAAGAGGTTAATGCAGACCAGTCGCCGAAAGGAAAGAACAGCGCTTCCCCTCGAGCGTTTTCGACGGCGCCAGTACAAGACATTTTGACGTCAATGGCTCCAATCTAGCAACTCTTGTGCAGACGGCAGAGCAAGGGTCAAGTCTCCGTCTCCGATGCGTCTTTCGGTTGGAAAAATCACACTGTTCCATCAGCATCAGCTTGGACACCAACAAGCAGAAGGGTGGAGGTTGATTTATGCTCAAGACATCACAAAAAGGGGACGTTCGGACCATGCCGATCGCCATCTGTCATCCCTTTCTCCTGGAAACTGGCATACCAGAAGTGGAAATGTGATCTGAGAGATCTCCGGATCGAAGAGCAGGATTGCCCGTCTGATCAGATTGATCGTCGTTTGGCTTGCCAGCAGTGGAACAGCACAGCTGCATCGGTGCGTGGATGCAAGCCATCGGACAAGGGCAATATCCAACAGCACAACAGCCGAGAGCAAGTTGAGCCAGCAAGCATAAACTCTCCAAGTGTCCTAGCTCATCAAGCATCAAGCATCGGATGCCAGCAGCCGCAGCGCTTGTTCTTTGATCAATCGGGATTGGGGCGGTCGCTTAGAAAGGGAGACCCGCGTCGGAGTCGTATCCGGCGCATCCAACCCCAGCTTCCCCAACCTCAGAAAATCTTCTCCGCAAATCCATAGCAGCTTAATTTTAGCTGGAGATGCGAAATGACACAGTGCAGACACCTCCTGCGGTCCGTTGTTGCACTCCCGACCCACCACGGAGCCTGGATTAGGAAAAGTAGGTACTCTTATGCATCGAGAGTCAAGACGGCCGATCGACGCTCGCCATCTCAGGTGGCCCATACGGAGTCAACTCCCCTGCCAATTCCGCCGTTTGTGTGCCGGACCATCCAACCCAAATCCGGGGTATACAGAGTCGATCACCCCGGGGACGGCCAATCGGCGGGCAAAACACGACCATTCCTGTCTTGTTGTCCCCACATCGCTTTCTCTCCTGAAGCCCTGAACTTCGCCTATCGGACTGTAGTCTGCACGTAGCATGGTATTTCGAACCCAACAACACATTTGCGTCCAACGCCATCATCGCAACGTCCGCCACATCGTAATGTCTTCCCTCCGAAATCTTGCCGTAGGATGCGTGGCCGGCGTGACGGAAATCCTCGCCCGATTGAAAACAAGTATAAGAAGCTCCATCTCCTATACCATTTTTCTTCTCTCATCAGCATCTCGCAGAACATCACTTCCCTTTGTGTCCTCTCTTCAATTCTTGTCCAGACGATTCTTCTCATTCACCTTCCTCCCTCCACATTTAATCCCAAAACCACCTTCATCATGTTCAAGTCCATCGTCTCCGCCCTCGCTCTCGCGAGCGCCGTCTCTGCCGTCCCCGCCTGGAGCCCTCCCAAGTCGTACTCCCTCAAGCAGCTTGCAAGGGTATGTCCAATTGCACCGCCATTCAACCTACCAAATTGCCTCTGACACCTCGATCTAGTTCGACAATGAGAACGGCGTTCCCCTCGTTGCCGTTGCTCCCATCGACATCTACCTCGACATCAAATGGAACGGCATGTCCCTCGCCGAGACCCTCATCGACAGCACCGTCCCGGGCATCGTCCCCAACACCCCCAAGAACTACGCCGCCTACGCAGTCCGTGAGTCTACCCTCAGTAAAAGCAAATAAACGAAAACCCAACCCATACTAACTCGCTGCCATCCCAGCCGACACCGCAACCATCACCCAAGGCCAACCCGCCATGACCGTCAACTACCCGGATAGCACCATCTCCTCCTTCAGCCTGCGCAGCTTCTACTACGGCTGCAGCATCGCCGCCGAAACATCCGTCACCGCCGTCCCCACCACTTGCACCGTCACCATCACCGGCAAGGACGCCAACGGCAAGACTCTCAAGACGCAGAGCTTCAAGTACGACCCCAAGGGTGCGCTCAGCGCCCAGATGATGAAGGCGTCTGTCAGCGGCTTTGATACCATGTACTCGGTCGAATTTGATACCACTACCGGCAATCTCGTGACTGATTTGCTCGTTGCGACGGTCATTGATACCGTTGATTACACTGTTTATGGCGCCAACCCCATTCCCAACTAGAGGGAAGGCAAGGATGGATGAGTTATCTGTAGTCCTTTTGACTCTTTTGGATTTTGATTTGTATTTCGCGGCAGCTAGCTTGCGTCGGTTGCGTAGGGATCTGGGAAGGTTCAGCATTCTTGATAAGCAATACACATCATAGCATGTAGGCGAATTTGAATTTATAGCCAAACTGCAACAGCATTTTTGCTGGTTCAATCACTCTTCCTTATTCAGTTGCTGTCGTTCTGAGACCTGGGCGTGTTTGCCTCATTGTTCCGAGGTCATCTCCAAGTTTGCCTTCATTTCTTCTCAGGTGTCGATCTCCGCGGTCCGACTGCATCTCTCCTCGTCCGGGTTTATCTTATTCAATCCGCTCTTCATTTCCGTGCTCGACACCAAACTTGCTTCGCTTTGTGCTTTCATGGCCGTCGATTGTGAAAGCATTTTCGTGGACACCTTTATTTATAAGTGTTTAATATCAAGATTCCTATGGAGGGCCCTGCGAAGTCCGGTAGCTGGGATAATTTGTGTGACATTACAGAATGTACGTTCAGAGACAAGAGGTTCGAAAATGGGGGTACAATCCTGATCGAACTTGGCTGTATGAAGTCAAAACCCTCCCCCATCCTTGCCATGATCCTGTCGAAACTCAATATTCGTGTGCTAATTCAATCAATCTCGGCAAGGGGTAGGCTGCACCAATCATCAAACCAATTACTTCCTTCATACCTTTCCGGCCAAATCTTCCGAAAGATCGGTTGGATCTCAGGCTTGTAGATCCAAGGATAGGATTCTGAGGGATCTTGCCTCCCCACGAGAAGCAATTTGCGTTTATCATCTCGTATGCGGCGCTTCAGCTCGATCCAGCGACCAACATATCGACAAATTGGGTCAACGATCCAATAAAACCGTCCTCCGCAATGCGTTTGCAGTCGAAGGCTCTCGAGTTGCATTGAACCAGCAGGTTTACCCTTGGAAATGGACTTGAATATGGCAAGCCCGAGGGTTTTGTCTATCGCGCTGTTCATCATGGCGAGGCGAGCATGGCCTTTTCTCATCGGAGACCTCGGAAGAATGTGTTGGCGGTTAAATTCGTCAAAGTATGGGTCGATGGGAAGTCCAGTTCCAAAGTTGTTTGAATCCTTTACGTTGAGAAGCAGAGATAGAGTCTGAAGCTTGCGGAGAGATCCAAGCGATCTGTATACGTTTGCCTCGTGGTCATCGCCAAATGTCCTCGGAACGACGATGTACAGATCTTCGAGGAGAGGGCAGCAAGTCGCCATCCGGCATATCTGGTCAGCTGTCATGAGGAGGCTATCGGAGAAAGGGCGAAGGTCGTCGATGATGTGAGGTTTGAGCAATAGCTGGCGGACACTGCTGCTATGATGCTTCAATAAGAGATTAAATGTCGACTCGTGGACTCGGACCTTGAGTGTGATGGCAGAGAGAGGAGGGAGACTGGAGAGAAATTTTCTTAGTAAAGAGCAATCTTCTAGGCTCTCATCCTCATCTCTCGCTGCATTGTGGCCATCGTTATCTTTGCAAAACGTCAGAGACTGCAAAGATTTGAAATTGCATGATACCGCCAAGTAGTCAAGCGCATCGGATGCAATAGAGCAGTTAATAACCAAGCTCCGTAGTGCAGAGAAATTGGTAGTTTTGTTCCAGGACAGAGCATCTTGCTTCGTCATTTCGGGATGGAAGGCAAGGCGTAGATGATGCAACGACCCAATGGAGAGGCCTTGGCGTTCATTGAGATCGAACCCTCCCCACTGTTCAAAGGGCGGGATTGGTATCTCGTCCATTTCGAAAGGGTCTCTATCTCGGAAGATTCGCACTTGGTTCAGGTTGGGGACAAGCCCAGATGCTATGCTGAGCACCGCTTCCTCATTATGATCAAGGCTTCCTTCTGGTGTGGCAATTTGATAGTTCGCTACGATGCTGTAAAGACATGGCGAGGTCGCGAGTAGTATCTCGTATTTGTCTGGTTGGGGATGGCTCAGGGTTCGGAGGTGAAAACATCTAATGTGAAGGCGACAGTGAGGGCGGAACTGATGCAGAAACTGGAGCAGACAGGGCGGGAACTGGTTCTGGCAGCCATATTCCAGATCTTGTAGCGCTGGCAACAGGTATATCAAAGCCGCAAGCGGTCTCCATGCGTCATCTTCGTCTTGGGCGATGCCTGGGGTCGTATCCGCAAACTTTTCTGAGGGATGGGCAAAACGAGTCGCCAAAGCATTCGGATTGACCGGTTGTGGTGTTCACCAATGGAGTAGATGGGATCGACGGGATCAAGATCTCGGTCGAAGGGGCGGTCATCAGCTCGATTCCATCCGCGTTCGGGCTCGACCTTTTCAATGTCGTCTCTTTGTAGCGGCATGTCTCCTTCGGTGATCAGACGATGGACATGCTTCAAACTGGCTCTTCTACGCAGCAAAGTGACCCAACCATCGACTTCGCGGGAAAGCTGATTCCGACCTCGGACGTATATTTTGACAGTGGAAGACAGGGCAACGTTTGCAATTGCATGGTACTGCTTGTTGACAAGCCCCAAGGCACAGAGGCTTGGTTGGTGGGCGTCGTAAACATAGTCGCAGATTTGAAGAAGGATCTCCGAGGGAACATCTCCCAAGTGTAGAGTTGGAGACATGTTACAGACGGTTTGACATGGAAGAGCAGACATGATGGAGGTTGCAACTTTGAAGGGGAAGACGCCCAGGTGGTGAAGGAAAAGGGAGACGCGAACTTAAGTACTAGCTTGCTGCGCCACACTTCAGATCACGTGCCGTCTCAGCCCTTGCGGCGATAAACATGTGCACATGCAATCCATATGCCACAGATGCCTCCATCGGGTTCTATTACGCTGTTAATGTTTCTTTCGTTCCAGTTTCGCCATTTCTCTAGAGAGAATACAGGCAGTACAGCCCCGCCAAATGCTACCTCCAAGGGGACGCAGCTATCTATCATCTGTAACGTTACAGACAGAAAGCAAACATTCGCCCACTTCTCTCTCAGACGGATTCACTCTGTGAATAGTCGAGCATTGTAAAGTCGCTTCTAGGAGTTCAGGACGTTTCACCTCAGCACTTCATCGACTCGATCTTTAGGGGTACTCTCAGCAGCCGACCATTCCACGTGCACGTCTCCTTCAGGATCCCAAACAGCCTCCATAATCCACACCATGTTCCCCTTGGGTTTGGTGGCACCCAAGAATCGGAAACCCGGATCCGCTTCTCGGAACAACTCTCGCCACCCTTCAACATCTCGCTCTCGGGCATTTACGATGGACAGCATGATCAGGTCCATTGAGCTATGACGCAGGAGGCCTTGTTAGTAAATTCATCACCTAGAGGTAAAATCGAAGACAAGCAGATGAAACTCACATGAGATGTTTCTCCTCCGCCTTCCACCCATTAACGGCATCAGGGATCGGTAGTACGCCGTCGTTGATGACAACTCTCGCGCCCTTCTTCAATGCAGGGATCAGGGACCGCAGCATCTGGAGAGCGTACTTGTCACTCCAATTGTGGAAACAGAACCGGGAGAAGTACACATCTGCTCCATGCACAGGCTGCGGCTTGAAGAAGTCGTGAACCTCGAACTGTACCTTGTCCGCTATCTGGGGAGGAAGAGGTGTGGCTTTTGCCGTAGCAATGGTTGGAGGTAGATCCTGGACGATATAATTCAAGTGGGAGTGTGTGTCTGCGAGATCAAAAGTAGTGTGACCCACGCCACCTCCGATCTGCATGAACTGTTAGTAATCCACGGTGAGCTGTACCGAGCACGGCCAAAATCTTACGTCTACGACCGTACCACCTTCGGGGATCTTCTCCCATGGGTACGCTTCTACAAATGCCTTCCCAGCATACTCCGAGCCCTGATGGATGCCCTTCATACCCTTCCCAAACCTCTCGATTCGGCTTTTGCTACTGCTGAGCGCCTTGAACAGCGTCTCTTCAGTCTGCCAAGCATGCTGGAACCCCGACTGATTCGGTTCTTCGCTACCAGGCCATTTGTCCATGGCGTCGACAACATGAGCGGCGGCTTTCCACACATCTTCAAGCATGAATCCAGTCAGCGCTTCGAGGAAAGGGTTCTTAGCGAGAAGAGCAGAAGCTGGCGTGTGCACGATGGAAGTAATTGGAGAAACGGGGCAAGGAGCGAAAATGCGGAGAGTGGTTGCATGATAGATGAGACGACGGAGATTCTTGACTGGAAGACCGGACTTGGATGTGAGATCCTCGTAGGTGATAGATTCTCCAGGGGGGAACGCGTGTGCGATCCGGTAGTGGTAGATTGCCTGTACGACCAGAGGACTGAAAAGCTGCATCATGAGTTAGTACCAGCAAAGAACATGTCAATGGCAGTTTTTTTTGGCTCACATCTTTTAGTATAACACTCCTGATTTTCTCCTTTGGCCCCTCTACCAGATCCTTCATTTCATCAACTGCCTTTACCAGCTCAGCATGCGCCGCTTTCGCTGCTGATACATCGTCTAGGACTTGCGCAGACTTCCCATCCCCTTCGAGGCCAGGAGAAGGGAATTCGGTTGGGGCGTCGGGCGCGAAGCTTGCATGGGGAAGGTTGTACTTGTTGATATACTCGTCAACAACCGCCGTTTTCGCCGCGATTTGCGCCGAGAGCTGCAATATCCGAGATGTAGTCGTCGATGCTGCTCGAACAGTTTGCGGAAAGAGATTGTGACTGGATGAGGTGGACGAGAGAGACGCGCTTGGGAAACAGACTCTGGCGCGGGTATTCCTCGACAGGCGCATTGCCGCCCTCATTGACGAAGGGGCTGGCATGCTTCACGATGCAGTCCGGCTATATGATCGATTCGGGGAGCTACCTCTGAAATTCATACACAAGAGACATGTATAGGATCAATGAAGAAGCAGGAAGAGTTCAAAGGAGTATATGTAGATAAGGGTCTGGAAAGGAATAACGTGATGCGCCAACCTGCCTATAACTGAACCACATGCGGCTGCATTATTGGCATGCGAGATGAAACTCGACGTTCCAATTAAAAGACTCCAGAGCCGACGTAACAAGCCACTCAGCGCCACAACTCTCAGTATTTGAGCCTACTCCGTACACAGTTTGCATCCAAGAAGGGGCTAGATCGGCACGGAAATCGAGACTTCATCAGGAGAGATTTCATTGAATGTACGGAGTAGACATATGAGCAACGTAAGGTAGGTAGGTAGGTAGGTTGAGGAGTGGATTGCCGGAATGGACAACTGAAAGTACAGGTCAGCTGACGTGTTACATAAGCAGAGCACAAGGAGCCCGGAGAACCCGTCCACTCCCTCCCTTCTCAGCCAACACTCATCTTCTACTGTTCATCGCTAGAAACCCTCCACTCATCCTCCCTCTTCGTCCTTATTTGGGTCACAAATATCAAACCGTATATACAGTGTCTTCTTCCATCAACTAGCCCATGATAACGTGTCAGCCCACGGCTTGACCTAGTTACTCAAAAAGCTTCAAGCTCGTTCATTCTAGGCTTGTTCACATTGCTTGCACATATTCAGAGTTCAAGATTCACGCAAAAGAAGTGTATTTAGAAGCCAGTAGTTGTATTTGAAAAAGGTAAATAAATTCAAGGCGCAAAAGAACCAAACGACACCCACCAGCCTATCCACCGTCTAGCCGACCGATCGATCGACAAGGTCAATGTTCACCACCCGGTCGAATGGCAAGAGTAGGTAAGAACCTTATTCTCAACGCCCGGCTTCAGCTTCTTGATCCCCGACGAAGTAACGAGCGCGAACGGGCTTTGCTCAGCCGAGCAGGCCCAGTTGGTGTACAGCGAGCAAATGACGCCCTTGTTGGTCCTCGCAGAGGACACAATGTTGAGAAGATCCGGGCCCAGGTTGTGGCAGAGGCCCAGCCAGCTGTCGCCCATGGGGCATTGCGCGCAGTAGCCCGTGTAGTCCGGGTAGTCGCAGAGGCGGAGGGGGTAGGATTCGCCGCTGCGGGCGATGAGGCCGCTGGCTGTGGCGTTGCCGGATGGGGCGGCTATGGTGACGGCGAGGAGGGCCGAGAGGGCGATGAGGAGTTGGGATTGCATTTTGGGGGAGTTGTGTTTTGTTTTGTGTTGGTTTGTTGGGGAATATGAGGAAAGTTGTTAATAGTAGGATTGTTAGAGGGGTCAAGTTGGCGAACTCCATGGTCGTATATGGGGATGTTTTCCATATTGTGAACAGTGTAATCAGGGGAGGGATTGTGGTGAATGTCCCCTTTGACAGTTCCTTTAACAAGCCAGACATTCTCTTCCAAAGCTCTTTTGTCACTTGATCTGTGGCGCTTGGGTGTAAAGAGGTTCATCATTATGCCATTGTTGAATTCTTTGTTGATGTGGGTTCCCAGTGAACGGGGCTGCCGCGAAACAATCGAGGCCCTGCCGCGAGCCGCGATGATTGCGCTTCTGGCCAGTGGAACAATTCAAAGAAAATTCACGGTGGATCTACGCGGGGTATACAAAGGTAAAACGCCTGGGAAAGTCGAACAATATGCTTTGAGGCTGATTGATGCTTGATTTGCGTCTAAGAGTGTCTGAGGAGATGCGGTATGCAGTCAGAAGTCCGTAAGCAAACAAGGAGCTGCACGTGATTAGCATCTCCACATTGCAAATGACTGCTACTATCGAGCATTTCGGATCAAGCCCAGTCTTCTGGAAGATGAATTGAAATGATCCGCAATCTGCCCTTTTGTCGAACTTTGAAGCAGTTCGATGGAGGATATGAGCCGGAGTCTCGCGAGTTGAGCGCACGACTATATCGGTGAGTCAGTTTTGGAGATATTGCATCGTAACAAACGCTTACATTTCCCAAATTGGTGTAAAAGATGTGACTTCGAAGGGCTATTAAGCTGTGGAGCCTCACCCACTGTATTTCGAGCGAGGGTGGGCTCGATGGATCCAATCTCAACCACCTGGGTGGACTTTCCAGGTCCCTTTGCAATTCAACCCCTTCGCGAATTGCCTCGAGTGCTTATCCATCTCTTCCGTTCTATTCTGCCAGTGGTCGAACTTTCACCAACTTTCATCTTGTCTGCCTTCTTGCTTCTTCATGCAACCACTTGAATCCCAACTTGTCTTCATGTCATGTGTTGAATCTCTTCCTCGGAAGCACGATCTCTCTTCAAGGAGAAAACCCGCCCGTTGGCTGCACATATCTCGCCGGCACAATCTCCATAGGCTGTGAAGCCTCCTTCAGCCTCCTCCTCCGTTCCCACAGCGCCCACGCAACAGCACAAAGCAACAAAACGCCGAAAGTCGCGCCTACTGCCGCTCCAACTGTCACCGCTGAGGTTCCTTTGACAACATTGCATGAAGCTTTTTGCGAAGGTGATGGCGATGGCGCAGGCGTGGCATTAACAACATCGATAGGCGTGATGGTTGTGTTCGAGGAATCAACTAGACCTGTGATGTTGGAATATAGGACGCCGCCGACACGCAGCGAGAAGGAAGTGATGTTGGTGCACTGAGCGCCGCAGTCCCATAACGGCTTGTCGATAGGGCCAGACTGGCACTGGCGGAGAAATTGGACGTCGTTCTCCACTGCGAAAGGTCGTCAGCGCTGACTTTATCAGACGGTATAGAAGAAAGCATGTGTCCACTTACAGGTTCCCGAGTCCAAACATACTTTCGAGCATGTCGCATCTTTAAATGTCTTGTCAGTACATCCGCCGCGATAGATCATCCCGTTGCCGCTGAAACATAGCCCGGAAGACGTGCACGACTCGCCGACCTGGCAGCAGGCGCTGACTGCGGCATTTGGGTTACAGGGTACCATGGGGTTGCCGCCGGCGGGCTGGTTTCCGCCGGGGAAGTAGCAGGAGCTCGAATTCCAGTTTTCTGGTGCCATGGTGGTGGTGGTGTTGTGGTTGAGCGGGAGGATGTTCCCAGCTTTCTGGATGGCGGGTATCCCATCGTAAAACTATCTTTGGTGTGGCGAGTTCTCACACAAAGGGGCGGGGTAAGGCCTCTTTCATGTGGAGAATTGATATGAATGAAGGGGTGACGTTGGTTCTTTGAGAGTATCATGGCATCACAAAGGAAGGAACTGAGACAAAGAGACGGGACTCGCACCTGATGATCTACAGTGCAATGCTCTTTTTGAGTCGGCCTTGGAAAATACCGACTGTCTGAAAATGAACGGATCATGATTGGGTAGTCATGGGAGTAAAATGGAGTAAAACATGACTGGCAGCCATGAGACCAAAACGATTATGGACAGATAGAAGATACAGAGATCCCTGGTGTAACATATATGATACAACTGACCATGATCGACGGCCATCCGTCAACAGATGATGAGCTCTTGCCATGCGTCCTGAATTTCCTGATGCTTTTCAAAATCCATCATACCGTGCACATAACAAGGGCCAACAATCTCAAAAACACCCCTTTTCATGCCCCAATGAGGCATCTGTGGCCTCGAGACCCTCGAGCTCCTATCCCTTCTCCTGAGTAAATATGGGGTACTGCTTCCCTTCACAATTGCAACAAGATCCCCAGATCTCACGGCACGGGGGAACAGCCCAATTAGGTTGTTCGACGTGGTGCAAAACGTACGCTGATGCGTTTTGTACTGGAGTGTGCTTGCACGTATTCCGAGGTCGTCTTGGTTCTCCGCGGCGCCCTGCTGAATGATGATGTCGTCGCCGGACCAGCGTGGGAGCTGTTGGCCCGATATGTATGCGTAGTGATTACGACGAATGAGGTACTCGCCATAGACGACGTAACGGTGCCAGTCCCAAACTGAATTGTTGGGAAACGTTGGGCTCAAACTATTGTTGTTGTCCCCGAGAAGAGTGCGCCAAAAGGCTGTGACGATACCGCCGACGGATTCGTAGGAAGGCGCAAAATTGCAGGCATGCTCGAACCAGCGGCGCCACACCTGTATGAAATCTTCGAGGTGGTTGCCGCGAGAGGCGTTGGGGAAACAGTATTCGACGGTGTCAACGACCTGGGCAGCGATGTGGAGATAGGGTCCGTTGATTGCGAATTCGCATTGGGACGTATCTTCAATTCTGCGCGGTGCTACACACCAGTTGACGAGGCTGCAATCAAGATTTGGTACCCAGGACGGAAGACCAAGAGCGGAGTTTCGTGGTGGCTTTGCCGTTGACTCGTGCGCGTCGTTAGATACGAGGGAGAGGGTGTCGATAGAAAGATCACTGTGAAAGCAGGCAACTGCACAATCGGTCCAGACTTGATTCACGGAACGCTCATAATCGGGCTCGCGGATTAGGCTCTCAAGTTCGCTGCAAAACCCTAGCACCGAAAATACTTTGTCCCTGGGATCCTGAGATTGGAATGTTCGGGCGAGACAGAGGGCGTCATA
This sequence comes from Aulographum hederae CBS 113979, assembly GCA_010015705.1. Lineage (NCBI taxonomy): Eukaryota > Fungi > Ascomycota > Dothideomycetes > Aulographales > Aulographaceae > Aulographum > Aulographum hederae. The sequence goes on along the minus strand of ML977137.1, from coordinate 71,716 downwards.
GATATCGACCTTTCCGCGCTGCCAGATGTCTCGGAGAAGGGCAATGTCCCATGGAGCGTTGAATCCAAGAGTTGTGAAGTTCCGCAATGGAGCTTTGCGGATGCCGCGGAGGATATTCCTGAATGAGTCCCAAGGAATGCTTGCGTAGCCACAATACAGCTCGAGCCTCTTTGCAACCGCAACCTCTTGTAGGACCCAAGCCCGCTGAAACCAATTTCGCCGGAGGAGGTCGAAGAGAGAGCGCAGCTCTTCGCTATCCTGGAATAGCCAGTTGTCATTTTTCCAAGGCCGCGAAGCGGGCTTATTGATCAAGGCTCCGATGTTGTCGAATGACGCCTTCAGTCTTCCGCCCCTGTCCGAGTCCATCATCCGTCGAAAGCAGAGTCGACTGTTGTCCGATTCATCGCCGAGCCAGATAGCGGTCAAAAACGCGTGGCTGTAGATATCACGCATGAGGCCTACTTGATGGCCACGCTCAGCGACGTTGCTTTGGTCGATACAAATTGCATCGATCCACACGCACGCATGGACAGTGAATTTTGCCCATATAGACCGTAGGGCACTTAGGCAGTTGGCCGTGATTAGGAGCTCCTTGCCCTCGCATATGAATCTCTCAGTGGGCTTCTGACCTTCCCATGCATATGATAGTGCTTCATACCGAGGGGCAGAGTCCAGGGGATACTCCGCAATTTCTCCTTCAAGCGGTTTAGACGGATCCGACCATGACTTTAAGTGCAGTAGTCGAATGTGCCGGGCGTTAGGTAGACTCTGGTACTTGTACGGCTCGTAGTGCAATTTGGAGAGCGAGTTGTTGTATGGGCGTATTGATCCTGGGACCACTTCGCCCCATTGAGGATCGTCACGGTACGGTCTGACTTTTGCTACATGCGGCCCACCAGTGTCCGGAATCATGATCAAGCATTCGTCCTCCTTCAGGTTTGGTCGTCGATAGTTATCAATGGGTGCAGCGAGACTACGCTTCGAGACTCTCGGTATCTGTTCAACTGCTGTGCTGGATTTGATCGACACTCCAGGAGAGATCGATGGGTGGGTGCGAGGTGTCCGAGATGCGGAATGCACGGAGCGCGCTAACTCATCCGGATGTATCGGGCTAGGATGGTGTGAGAACAGACTGTCTGCTCGCGGGCTTTCCATCATTGGTGTTTTCGGCTGCTGGTTCCTGGCCGGGGTTTGAGGAGGAGTGCTTCTTTGGCTTGCGGACGAGCGGGCCAGAGCTTGGTGTTTTGTGTTCTCCCGGATTGGCGCATTTTGAGCAGAGGTGTTTGTTTGGCTCGCAGATGAGCGCGCCAGGTGTTGACTTTTGGTGTTTTCCCGAACCGGTGGTGGAATGGCATCTCGAATGGACAAGGTTCGGACCTGTTCGCCACCATCTCTCCTGCCCTCAGGGCTTTTGATCCTCAGAGTTTCCGGAATCAGTTCTGAAAAATACGAGTCCTCTGACCAGGTCCGGATTTGACCGACCATGGGCAGATTGCTATCGCCATCCACAAAGGTGAATCGGCGATCCAGAGCGTATTCTGAGGTGCTGTCAATATCCGTCCGGTCGTCCGCGTCAATCCTAGGGTAGTCCGCCATTGTGATTACAAGAAATGGGCGATCCGATATTCAGCGGCCTTGCGCAGCCCCTCGAGGCCCGCTCAGTTAGGGGTTCCGTCCGTGGAGTCTTGAGGATATGCTCAAACAGGAAACTGAGATGTCTCTTCGATGACTCAAAAGATCAATGCAACAAGACGTGCGGACGACGATGACGACGACGAAAAGCACACGGAGCAATTGCAGCAGATACTGACAACAGTAAGATGACGGAAAGACGAGAAAAAGGAAAGGCTAGCGATGGGCAAACTGCAAGAGCTGGCTGCTTACATCTCCCACGAGATATACGAAGGATGGGGGTGGAAAGCATCGGTAGGGCCGGTGGCTTAGCTCGCACGCACAGCCTCAGCGCCCCAAAAACCATGTCAGAGAACGGCAAGTCGGCAGGATTAATTCAACTTTAAATGAAGTGATCCAAAAAAGGAGAGTAAGTAGGTAGTTTGAGCATCAGCTGAAGTCTTTTTAGAAGGTATATATCTGAAGGCCAACCTTATGCATTTTGTGCATGCACGCGCAGCTATGCATGCATGTTACACATGATCCATCACATGATTAGACTAACACTCGATAATCGATTCTGAGCACTTATTATCAGATCTCTTGTATGGGGTAGGCATTCATATGCTCGTAAACCAGGGCTATGCAATACTATCATTCTGATCTATGACCTACTTCCTACATCACGTGATGCAGCTCCCTGGAACCATAATCTGTGCTTCTCCCCCCCCTAAGCGATCCTGAAGACGCCCATGGCATCTGGTACCAATTCATCTTCATCGTCGGTCGAATTGCTCTCATCCCAGCTGCGCCCTTGTCGAGCAATAACCCGAAAGTTCGCCCTGATTTCCATCCTCCATCCATAAGTTCACCGAGAACGCTTCCCAGCTTCACCTTCTTCAGCACCTTCCTTCTCTTCGGCTCAGTCGGACTGGCGCTCTTATCTCCCTGCTTCCCAGATACGGCTTTATCGTTACTGTCATCGTCACTATCCTCGCTCTCCGACACACACTTGACAGGTCCATTCGATACTTTCCCCCAGTGGTTAACCCCAACCCTAAACCCCAGCTTTCTCTCCGCCTTGAGTGCCCTTATACCCTCCTTCCCATTCTCCACCCGTTTCCACAAGTCAGCGGTCCACAAACTACTGATCCACTCCATCCCCACCGCCCACTGAATCATCTGTCTGCGTCGGCTCGTGGCACGCATCACAACCTTATCGTCCACCAAGTCCGGCCAGTCTTCCGTGTACAGTCCTCAGTAGCAACTGACATCATTCCCAGGGCCGAGCGGAGTGATCAGTCCGCCGAACACGGCGCTCTCGAACGCGCGCCCCAGCTCCGAGAGCCGCTGCGTGCTGAAGAACGGCTCGAGCGGTGGCTGCAACCGCGGGTCACCGATCACGACCTGGTACGGTTCGATCCAGTTTTTTGATTACGTGGTTCATCTCATGCAAGATGGTCTTCGCGAGATGGAAACTCGTACGCAGAAACGCGGCCTGCGCGTCATATCCCACGGGCACGCCTGACAGCTGCATCCTATATGCGTTGTAGTGTCTGCGTAGCCCGAGAAGGTATGCCATGTCAAGTTTAACGAAGCTACGACGGCGGGGGTACATTGGGTCAAAGGGTTGGACGTCGGCGTTCGGGAGCCTATCGGGGACGACGTCGGTGGTGTCGTAGCTGTTGTCAAGTTGTGCAAAGTGCCAGGTCGCAGTGTGGCGCATGTTTAGGAGGTATTGACGAGCGCGCTTGGCTTGTAAGGTGGTGATGCCGCCGGGTGCGAGGTCGAAGCGGTTGCAATCGCGACCTTTGACGGTGGTGAGCTTTTTACTTCGAATGGGACGGCGCGGGGGGAAGAGGATGGCGTGCCACCAGGGCATAAGGGCAGGGGATGTGAGAAACTTGGTGGTCACGGTTAGAGCTGTGAACAGAACGTTGTAATCGTGTTGGTGGAAACCGGGCCATTGTGCGGACCTTAGGATGGGATGTATGGGCTCCTTTACCAGCTCATTTGAGAAAGCGGCATCGAGGTTGATATAGCCCTTGTCGCAGAGTTGTTCGAAAGGGACGCGTCGCAGGAAGCTGCTCAGGTTCGGGCTTGGGCTGGCAGAGAGATCAGGGGGATTGATTTGGCACATCTCGGATGGCGTACTCGACAAACAGAAAATCGACGATGCTGAACAGGAAAAAGATGCGTAATGTCCTTGTTTAGGGATGGGACGGTCTCTGTCGATATAATGGCATTGGTACCCTTGGCTTCAGCACAAAGAGCGTTGTTTACCAGAATAAAGGCAGACGCCGTAGATGAAAGGAAACCGTTGTGCGCTTTATATCGCAAGAACAATGCACAATCAGCTGCCTCGACTATCTGCGACTGAGTAGACAAAGAGAAGAGGACGCGCGGAAAGACCATAAGTACAAATGATCGCTGTCGAGTCTTGAGAGTATCTCGTGCCTTGAACTTTGGGCTATTCGACTCTCGAGGGTCGATTGATGCATACCGGCTCTACAGTAGTCGGTCGAATGTATGCACAGCCGGCAAACACGAGGTCCAAATAAGCAGACACTCAGCGCATGCCGAAAACAAATGCATTCCTAACGGCATTGTGGACATGACCTGGAACGAGCCTAGGGAACGAGTCAACACCATGTTTGGGTGCGCAGGTTGGCATGTCTTGAATGGAAGAAAAAGGGGAATACTCATCGCCCCCAAGCTACGATACGCCATAACCACGACGTAAAAGTATCCCCCAGAAGTCGCTTTGCAGCATCGTTAAGTAGATCGGATACTAACTTCTCTCAAAAGATTCTTATATGCCACAGTGTGTCCTTCAACGATCCCATCTCATCAACCCCATCTTACATCAACTTGGCACCCCCTCATAATCCCACCCATCGTCCATCTTCCTTCGGCTCCTCCGCCTCGAATTCTGCCGATTCGCCGCACACTTTACAAAAAAAGTCAGCAGCGCCAGCACAAATATAATCACCGCCGCCACCGTCGGCACCACAACCGTCTTCGTCTGATCCGTGTCCGACCTCTCCGTATACGGACACGTCGCGTTCACACCGGAAACCCAACAGGCCTCCGCATCGAGGGAGTTGTAGTTGATCCAGAACGCAGTGTCGCCTTCAGTAGAGGACGGGGAGGTTCGGTTGTTGATGGCGTTGAGCAGGTATGTGTTTTCGAGGCCTGTCCTTGGAACAGCGAAAGTCGTGTTTCCTGGGCAGTTGTCCTGGCCGTCTCCGTACGTGCCGCTGTCATCGGTGACAGCCCAGCCATACGGATCGTTCATCGTGCGACAGGCTGCGGGATGGCTCTCACCGCAGTTTTCGACACGCCATCGGCCGCCTAGAGTTGTATCGAGGACTGCGCAGCGGTAGAGTGTCCCGTCATTCACGTCGGTGGCTTGACTGGGGAGGAGCGGTTGGCCTCGTGCCCATGACCAGATGGAACTGTAGGCGATGTCTTTGTAGAGCGTGATGTTCTCGTTTGCGGTGACATTGCCGAGTGTTTGATTCAAGTAGAGGGACAAGCCACAACTTGTGAGATTGCCCGTAGCGTGGAAGGTGCTGGTGGTCAGGTTACCGCCGGACACTTCAATGTGTAGCTCATCCGAGTAGGCCCAGGAGTTGTTGTTCGCGTATGTTAATGTCTGAGTCGATGAATCAAAAAAGCAGCCTTGCGTAAGTCGTCCTGATTCCGCGTATTCCACTTCTCGAGGGTTGTTGATGTACTGGAAAGAGAAGAAATTGTTCATATCACCACTGAAGTTGTAGCCTTGCATCGCTGAATCCACCTGGCCATATGCCGCCAAGAGTCTGACGCCTTGCTGAAACTCGATGTAACTTTCTGATGGCCAGCCATCGGGCGTGGCGTGTATGCCGGTCGAGTCTACAACGATAGCTTCGTAGTTGAGGTCGGGTTGCCGATTGGAATTGGCTCGGAACCATGTGGAATTAAGGTTTGTTCGATCATTGTCTAACTGCGTAGGCGTGTACAGGTAAGAAGATAGGTTTGTAGCAACGATGTCGCTCAACAGATTGCCTGTCGCTGGAAGCTCTGACTGCGGCGGCGTTGAAGCGACACCAGTGGGGTCATCAAAGGGCGCTGCTAGGTGAAGGTTAAAGACTAGATAGGTGATTGAGGCTTCTAGGGTGTTGGAAGTGTTGGTGAAATAAGACGATATAGTTCTCGTAAGCACGGGGAAGTTGATCCCAGGTGTACACTGGTACGGACTGAGTTGATAAGCTTGGCCATCTCCAGGAGGAGGTTGAAATAAGGGCGACGTCGATGCCGACGATGTTGGTTGTATCGACGGAGTTGAAAATGTGACGGCCGGAGTTACTTGACGACGCCAGTTCTCGACAGCATCATCGGAGACGGTGAGGTGCGCCCCAAGACCGGCGGCAGCAACAGCAAACAGCTCGTCAAGCTGCACGGCACTCCGAGCGGTAACAGCTCCAGCATTGTTGACGGAGCTCACAGACGGCCTCGCGCTCGTCGTGACTTCGGGCTGGCTCGTCAACTCCGGCACTTCATCGGGAGAGGTGGGCACCTGAACGGGGCAAAAACTCCAGATGTTCCTCCCGTGATCCCAGTACAGGTCGACGACCAGACGCTTGAAGCCCAATGCCAGCAGGTTGGAAAAGCACTTCAATGCCTCGTCCTCATCGTAACGGTTGTTGCCGAAACAGGCGGCCGTTAAAGAGACGCCAGGGCTGGTCACGTAGTTGATCGGAATGACCAAGCCGAGATCGCGTTGGGACTATGGGATATTGGTGAGTCACTGAGCAGATATTGTGAGGGGCGTAGCATGGAGAGAGTGGTTGAACAACGGCGGGGCGGGGAGGTTGAGAAATGAATGTTTCCACTACCAGAAAAGTGGTGTTCCAGGGCTGGGCGAGAAGAGCCTCGGGGTCAGGGTCGTAGTATTGATCAGACATTTAGACATTTAGCGGCCGGGATCATTGTGGTCGCATCCTGAAGGGGTATGTACAGTAGGTAAAAGGGGGAAATGGGGTCAGGACATGGTCGTTGGTGTTGGATGAAGTCGCGTCTTCGGCTGACCAGAAATGGAGCGTCGTGACGAGCTGCAGCCTCGAGCTGCTCGGGGCCCCAATGCTTGGTTCGGCCCGCACCGTCACGTGGATGCTCCCAAACAACCTCGAAGCCGTTGGACTTCCCCATGGACTTCGCCACGCCGTTTTGCCCTTCGACAACTTGGATCTGGAGAATTCCGTCTTGGGAGGAGCAAGTTTTTGCGCATCGCAACCAGTGAATCACGAGCTTCACGTGCGTCTGGAGGGTCGAGCTTCGGGACTTGCCATCAGCACAACCAGATTGTCCACAAGCAGACCACCAGAGCAAAATCTTCCCCTGTCCTCCCCCATTTCGGGCAGACTCGGTGCTCAATCCGTCCTTCGGGGAGAGACCCACACCGAGTTTCGAATACCGAATGCGGTACGATATTCCGTGGTGGTACAAGGACTCGAGAAGACGACGACTGTGCTGTTCCCGCACCACGTATCACAGATCAGGCGGTCGGCCGCGTGTGCGAGCGAATGGCGAGGAATCTGTTGATGATTGTATTACCTTCTGCCAGGCATGGCAAAGCCTTGCGTGGGGGTGTTTCCATCTGACATTCAGTAGTGTTTGTCTCATCGACGGCAAGCTCTATGGACACCTCAATGTGGGAATGGTTGTCTAGTGACAAGGCAACCACTGTCTAGCAAGTATGTGGAGAGGTTGTGGGGTAGAATGATTAATATATGATATGGAAGGTAGAAGTACACATGCAAAAGGCTAAGCGAGACCTTTGACGGATAATGAGCATGATATTACTCCTCGCAAGTACAGAGACCAGGCATTCTGGTTGGGGTATTCATGGACAAACAGCCTGCCGCCCATTGACTCCCAATCCTGTCTCTCAGTGTTCCCCCCACAACAGAAATCCCAAACGCCTCACCATCGTCACCCCATCTTTTGGTTGGTGGAAGAACGCGCCCTCAACAAATGAAAGCCGTGGTATCATCCCCATAAACGCCAATGTCCCCTTATCCACCAGAAATTACAAGTTTTTTGAGGCCTCCACAGAGGCAGCGAGCGGAATCATAGTGATTATAATAACAATGGATAGTTTCTGTTGCCAATAACGAAGGCCACTAGGCGTATTATAGAATTAACGGAGCGACGGGAAGTCAAGCAGACGCTGATAGTCCTCCATCTCAGTTGTTGAGGATGTTCTCGACACTGATCCTCTTCGACTCCGGGCTGATCTCGGCGCCATAGTTCATCACGCCGTTGGCATTGTGCGGGGTGGTGGGGCGGTCCCTGGGATCAGAGTGGGGGCTGTGGTCTGGAGCGTCGAGTTGCACTCCCGAGTTGAATCCTGCTGGGGCGGGGGCGAGGGCTTCGAAGGATGGGAGACGTCGCTGATCCACCATGTGTGTCACACCCGTGCCAGAAAGATCAGGGTAGGAGCTGCGTTGGGATGGAACCGTGGAGTTGACGTTCATATTCGACAAGCCATATGTTGGAGCCGGGTAGTATCCAGGTTTGGCCATGGAATCTTGAGGCCTGAATCCTGGGAGCTCTGGCAAGCGGCGAGAAGACGGTGACTTGTCGTCCATGTTGAACACGGAGAAGGAACCGCTGTTGCTGCCGTCATCGCGTTGCTGCATGTCTCCAAAACTACCCATGCCGGATTGGCGGCGGGTGTTGTCGTAGTACTGGTACTGGCCCTGGCTCATTCCCATTGAGCCCCCATCATACCGAGAAGAGCGGCGGGAGGAGTTGTCAGAAATCAAGGATGGGGGCGCCGTTCCGTCCGTCGAGATAACTGACAGTCCAGAAGGTGAAGGCAGAGGAGCATCGAAACGTCCAGCGTAGCCTGTGTTGATTGAGGGTGCACGTTGATCGTAGGTATGCGAGTACGTCGGGGCGCTGAGATACGGGGCAGGTGCGCGCTGTAGCATCTGATTGTCGTTGGAATGACGCTCGAACTGCGGCGCAAGAGCGTTGTGGTCGGGGAAGCGCGACATATAAGGTTCGTTCTCGCGGTGAAGATGGTGATGCTGCTGCGGCAAGTAGTTGTTGCTTCCCAAGATGGTATCGGGGGGAAGTGGTCGCTGGCCGTAGCCATCGAAGCTGGGCTGATAGCCGGTGCTGACGGCAGGTCGGCCCATGTTGGAATGGTTTGCTTGCTGGCGCTGGGTGGACCTCCTTCGGCGATTGACTCCGCCATTCCACCAGTTCTTGACAGCATTGTCACTGCGGCCGGGAAGCTGTCGAGAGATCTCGGCCCACTTCTTGCCCATGGAGGCGACGAGGGCTTCGATCTGGTGGCCTTCCTCTTCGGTGATGGGAGTGTGGTTGAGCGTGGGCTTGAGGTTCTGGTGATATCGCTCACGGCACTGCTTTGGCGACCTCGAGTCCATTTGGGAGGCAATCCGAACCCAGTTGATGGCGCCATTGTTGGATATCAGGTTCATCAAACGCGTGTCTTCGGCGCCAGACCATGGTCCACGGCGGTGGGAGGGAGCCTTCTCTCCGCTCATTGTGAACGAAAGTGAGATGTTAGAGCTGGAGAGGGTAGCGATAGTTTGAACTGGATTTTGTAAGTGAGAGCTCTGAAGAACACAATTGGAAAGCCGCCAGTGGTTTTTGGAGGTGTTCCGCGCCCACCATGTATGCAGAAGGTGGTTCCTTCTTGCACAGTGACGGAAAGTGGACTCTGAGACAATGAAAACTCAACTCACTTGATCCTCTGTATAGACGTTGGGTGTAGAATATGCGTATAACAGCCCGAGTGTGTAGGCGTTGCTAGCAGAGCGTCCGGACGGAGCAGTTGTGGTGAACGGGGAGGGGACAACGGCGACGATCAGTGGTATAAGAGAGAGGCGCTGGCAGGCGCGTCTAAGGGGAACGGGGCAGGCACTAGGGAGCGCGCTGGATCGGGACGGGGCAGGGTGAAGACCAAGGCTCAAGCACTAGGGATCCGGGAAGTGGAGGTCATAGACTTAGCTCAGGGCAGCGTGGGATGGGGGAGTCTGGAAGAGCGTGTGTGAGCGTGCAAGGTGCGGTGCGGCGCCATCATTTATCCTTGGGACCGGTGCGTCGTCAGGCGGTGGAATCGCTCTGATCCCACTGGAAATGCGCTGGAATATACCTGGAAAACCTTCTACTACCCGTCCTGCACCGGCCAAGTAGCGTATCGATGGGGATGTTGAACCGGTTTGTACCAAGTTGGAACCGCCTGGCTGTAAACAGACGGTAAGGTCTGTCGTTGGGGATTATCCTAACCCTCTCTGCCAGAGCGAGAGTCAGACTGCCACTCTCTGCCAACGCTCCTTGGGCAACGAGCATGCACTGTGAAATTGCTTGCTGATTCGGGCTTGTCACGACGTCGCCGACAGAGCACAGTAGCTGATTGGGGAGACGCCGCGGGCCTGCGAACCTGAGGCCCGGCCATCAGTGGCAGCAGAAGCCAGTGCTGTGCCTCCTGTGGCCCTCCGAGTCCATCCATCAATCAATTAATCACCTTACAAAGGCCGGGAAGCAGCCAGCAGGGCGATGGGGAAGCAGACGGCAGACGGGTCACGGGAGCCACAGGGATAATAACTATGATAAACAATAAAGATGATGCCAGTTGGCTCTCAGCACAGTGCTCACAGCTCAATTCTTGCACCCAGATCGCTGGGAGTCCCAAGCCGTCGCTGCTCAGGGCCTCCCGCCCGCCGAACCCTTGCTCTGAGCCGAATCTTTGCAGCAACTGAGCACAGGGCCAGCACAGGCATTCCTCCCATCCACCAGGTATCAGTCCCGCTGCCCGGTTCCCTTGCGCACTTCATCTTCGCTTACCCATGAACTCTCCAAATCCCAAGTCACAAGTCTCGCCTCTACTGTTCCCCTTTGTGTCATCGCTTTGAACCGCCGTTCGTGCCCCAACGTTCAATATTGCTTGCGGTCACGAGAGGGGAAGACTCAGCATGACGCCTATTCCTGTTGAGCATGTTGAGCATTTTATTTTATTTTATTCCATGTCATTGAGTGTGTGCGCGTCTCCCATTCGTCGGCAGCATTTGCTTCCATTCGGCTGGCCTTGGGAAATGTTTCAAACATGGACAAGGAAACATCCAGAGATCTGTACAGGGGTTCTCGATTCTCTGGCCAGACGGCACCGCTGAATGCTGGGAGACTGGGTCCAACGATGGCCTGGTCAAGCTGCTCAGCGGTGTTTCAACGACTCCCACACGATTATCTCCTTCTTGGCGCCGTCTTCGCTGCCATCCGCCCTGTAGTCCCGGACGTCGTGAGACAGGCAGGATCAGAATGGTGGTACATGTTCAGAGGGAACGGCGCAAATCCCCCGTCGGCTTTGATTAAGGGTCTCAAGAAGCAACGAGCACTGCACCACATCCAGGAGCTGGCATCGCGAGTCAAGAGCAGAGGGCGAAGATGGCAGCAGAGAGGACGAACGACGAAATCACCATCATGCCTTGCAGCAATTCCCTCCCCAGAGCGTGCGACCAGCAACAAGCCGAGGTGTGATGTGGTGAGCACTGAGTGGGGAGGTGGTGAGGTCAAACTCCAAGGACCAAGAGGTGACGATGGACGTTGGCGGATCGGGACAGGCCAACGGGCGGCCGATCATGCAGCGCCGCGCAGAGACTTGAAAGTGGACCGAGCGCAAACGGTGATCTTGATCTCTTGATCTTCCTGCGTCGTCCATCGATCGTCGGCCCTCGATGGCCGTCGCCCCTTGGGTGATTGCACGAGAGTGGGAAGGGAGCCCGTAACGTACTCCTGGCGACGCGACAGTCCTGGAGTTGCTTTCGCTTTCTCGCCGTCTCGTCTCGTCGCCGTCGGCCATCGCTTGTCTTGGGCGAGAGAACACACGCGCAACCTCACGTTTGGTAAGACTCGACAGGCACGCACCGTTGGCGACTCTGGCTGTCGGATGCGAAACCGCTCCTCTGGGCTCCCTTAGCATCTGTAGGCTTATGGCCCCCCGTTTTGTGCGTTTGCGGGCTGCGGCCGCGGGCAGATTCTGCGCCAGCGCCATGATTTACCTCCCCGACCAATCACCCCGCCGGAATCAAATACAAATACTCTGCGGCCGTACATCGGTCGTGGCTTGGTTGTCTGGGATGATAGGTGCTCCATAGGTGTTCCCTCTGCGAGTCTGAACAGGCGGTAAACACGTCCGGTTTGGGTCCATCACACACAACAAGCTCCACAACATCAGACCAAACGGGACAAAAGTGACGAGGAATGCTCCCCGAACGGCGAGAACATGTTGCTGGGCTTGACGGTTTTCCCATCTCGCGCCCGCATCTCAACGGGCATACAGACGACCTGGCGACCATGACGAGCCTCCGCGTCTGTTCCGCCGAGTCATCCTGGGTCCGCTCGCAGCTCCATGCCACCGCCTGAGGAAATGAACCCCCACGGCGCATCTCTTGGACTGTCATCAAGCTGTTGACGATGCGGTGCTCCACCGCAATGACCTCCGGGAAAACGGAACCAGGCTCCCAAAGCACCGTATTGTCGTAGCTTTGTGGCTGATATCTGGGGATTGGACGTCAGGGTCATGCAGACTCGTCAAATTCTGCCTCAAGCAGTCAAGCGTCTGTCCCGACAGCAGCAAGCCCGTTCCACTAGCGAGGAACGGCTCGCTCTTCCATGGCGGGCGTACGGCGGACAGCATGCGCCCAAACGTCCTGTATCACTCGTCAGCACCCACCAAATACCAATAACATGGACCGGCGAAGAGAGGTATTGTCGGGCATTGTAGTCTGTAGAGCCCGTCGGTGTCGCGAAAGGCACTCTGCGCAAGACGAATCCGAGGGAGAATTTCCACGGCAGGGCCAACTCATGGCGGAACGTTGCATCATGCTAGCGGCTCGCGGTCGAAACGGCTATAACCGTTGGACCGTGAGGAGTGAACCGGCTGTCATTGTCAACGACTAAACTTCCAACGCTGCCGTTGATGGAAGCGTTACGGTACGGCTAACGCAAGGGACCACATGTTCTTCCAACGATGCAAAAACCTTCCGAACTCCATGGCGGGAGGAGCATTTCATCGTCTTCATTGACTTGAAATCGGAGCCGAGGGTGCGGGCTTCACTACATATCTTCCATCCACTTTAGCGAGTAAGCTTCCGGGAGAGAGGATCTGCCTGAGCTGTCGTGCCTTCTCCAGATCTGTACGACGCTGTGCGGCCACCAGGCGCAATTGGTTGCGCACGCCTCGTAAGGAGGTCGGACAAGACGACCCGTCGACCTTTTGGACCTGCACGCAGCCGTCACCTGGGACAAGTGTGGATTCGGGATTCCGATGATTTCGGCCTTCGCTCCCACTGCGGAAGTGAATCTGCGGTTTGTCCCGCAGAGCAGCAACACACGTCGGTCTGATATCTCGAAAGGGAGGTCGCTGGGGAGCGCACGAGAACGAAAGCATGACACACGGCAAGCCGATGTCAATCAACAAAGAGGCCGCCGGCGAACGAAGAGAACAACATCGGAGGGCCACAGGCCCACTGTCCAGTGTCCACATGACGCGCGCATGATGGACTGACTTTGGAGCTTTGCGAGTCGGAAATTAAGACGTGCTGTCTTTTTCTATTCAGCTCATCCACAAGCCGTGATAGGACGACGATTCGACCCACAGTCAATGAGCCTCGACTTTCGAATGTCGACGGGGCGTCGCTGATATTAATCCATCATCCAAGTCTATCGTTTCTATTTCTGCGACCGTTGGAATCGACGGCCGCCTCCGTTCACCGTTTGCCGTCAGGCTCAAAACGGTAACCGGCAAGCCTTCGCTCTCCTCTTTCTGGCTGTTGTCTCTCCCGAAGCGGCAAAGCCAAAACTCTATCTCCAGGACCGGTGCTGCGCACTGATGCTCTTGTCAGCGGGTAGCGCGCAATGGCCAGCAGAGGGCCGATCAGCCGGGGCGAAACCATCACGGCCATCCGCCTTTCGCCAGCGCTGAGCACAGTGAGCAGCGGGCTGCGGGAGTTTTGCAGCCGCCGGGCAGGAAACACAAACGGCGGCGGGCCAGGTCGTTGTCAAGAGCCTTGGTTGCAGCTCCTTACCCCACGAAAGATCCCCGGTGTATAATGTGGATACCCGTTGCTTGCTTTTGATCTCCTTTATGCTGGATCGCGTTCCCTGCGAAGCCTGCCGTGATTCGATCCCTTTGCCTCTTCATCAGCTTCGCAAGGGTTGTCACTTCTCAGGGTTCTCTTCGATCAATTTGCTGTCCAGCAGCTTTGCGCAATTGGTTCTCGCGATACGATGTAATGCCCAATTTGGACACATTGGTTTGCGAGGGGCTTCTTCACATGAAGCTGTCTGCACGTAGAGAAGCTCCCTGCGAGAAAGCAGAGCGCAAAGCCTGTTGCAACTTGCATCCAAACTTCAGGACCCACCTGCGGTGAGCCAGATCTACCACCCCAAAAACCCGCCTAGACCTACGGAAAGCCAAGATATCAAGTCATCAACCAGTACGTAGTATGATTATCAAAGTTGCAACTGCCCGGCTGAAGCCGTCGGCACTGAAACCCGTTTGGGCAGTACCGCCGTTGCGCTGTTACCGTTGCTGGTGAGGCGTGGAAGACATGCGCAACCTCAACGACGACGGCGACAACGAGAAACGTCCTCCCTCCCAAACGAATGAGTCTGTCTCAGAAACCGTCATCAAGGTATCGAGGTACGAGTGTGGTCACGCATGCTGAGGTGACACCTGAGCCTGTCCATCGTGGCATGAGTCCATGATTGATCATTCTGCTTCGCGGATCCTAGACGCCACCATCTCCTGGACTTGTGGAGGTTCTCACGCTTCCGCGCAACCTCCTTCTCTCCTTCCCAGCGTCTCGCCCTGAGGAGTGACTGTGAGTCTGCGCTCGATAGGCAACAAATATCGCCAAGCTGGTTGGTCATTAATCTGCAGCTCTGCATTTGCATTTGCATGCTGCACGAAGCTGGCTCAACTCAAGTCTTGCATTTTGGAAACGGCGGTCTCGAATCAGATATTCGCTAAGCGGAATTACATGCACACCATCAAAACTCCGGCAAGTGCTTCTCCTTTTTCTCAAGTCTCCTATTCGTCTACATCTTGCTCATGAATCATCACAAGTCAAGTCCAAGTCCCTCAAGCGCCATTTCTTTCATCAAAGTCCCATGTCCGAAATGAACCTCTCTCATCTTCTCATGCAGCTGTCTAGACTTCCTGTCACGTTCCCATCTGACCCTACCACAACATGCGCGACCTTCCCGAATCCAGGTCCTCACACACGCAATCAAAGAAATAAGAAAAACATTTGCATCGACTCTGTCCTCCCCTTCTACCCGCCGGCCCTCTCATGTCGGAGCTGGGGAGATATTACTGCAATTTTGATTGAACGTAGCCCAGAGTCTTCTATGCATTTTCCCGTTGTTTCAGATGATAAATGTAGCTCGCACGGCTTACCATGTTCCTCGTACGGCGTACTAGACGGCCCTAGATGCAGCACGGATGAGCGGGCCTTTCGGGAGGCGACAGGTACCGGGCACCGCATCGTCGGCGGTTGGCGAGCGATCGTGGGGATGTAGATATGGGAGGCATTGAGCGAGCTCGCCGGTCTCGGCGCGACAGATGGGCCGGTCTTTGTTCGTGTCTCGACCCTGGAGGAGGATGTTGTGGTACGTACAGGGTAAGTGGTCAGGTTCCAGCGTTATTAATCGGGAGCGTTATGCTTTTTCGCCAGTGGATTTCCATTATTTCTCGCACTTTTTCAAGACATCTACTCGTCAAGCCTTTGATTGAATTCTGAGCATGAGTAATTTGAAGAGTCTGAAAGCAAAACATGGCAACCAAAGCAGTAGATCTCATTCCAATTTGGCTCCACCCGCAGTGAAAATTTCGTCAATGTACTCTCAGACTTTACACCTCCAGTGCTCTTTTCTCCCATTCTCAGAACTCTCTTCCCTTTCATCTACCCCTCCATCGTACTCCCATGGCGTCCGCCCGCAACAACAAGAGGCGTAAAGCGGTCAGGTCCCGACCATATCTTTCATAAAGCCCTCCACCAACGCTACCTCTGCCGTGCAACTCTTGCTCATCGCTCCACTCTACTCCACCCCCACCTCATTCTTTTACCGTCGGTCTACCTTCCCGCTTGCTGCGCTGCCGTGATCCCACCACCCTCTGAAACTGTTGGGACTTCTCAGTGTTTGAGCACCGCGTGGATGAGATGAGTACAGCGAGACTCGGGTCCTGTCACAGTTGCAGATGCAGACGCGGGAGCGGAACGGAACGGCGCAAGGCGGAGGGAGTCTACTCCGTCTGTTCCGGAGGCGTGGTGGTGGGTTTTGAGGGTGTGGTAGTACCGCAGCAATGGAATGGATAGGCAGATGGCGAGGACTGAGGATTTGGTCAGGGTGGGGAGAACTTTGGAGCGGGTAAGTGGTGTGGCTCCAACTGGGCTGCAGTTAGGAGAGTGTTGACGGTGTTGAGGTCCACTAGGTAGGTTTGATGGCAGATGCAGTAGTGTTTGTTGGACTTGTTTACGATGATCAAGAAGGAAGCGATTCTGGTCATATACAACGGGTACGAACACAGTAATATTTTGGCTTTCAAGAAGCTTACATTTTCCCAGACATCTCCCGCTGCGCAGCACTAGGTAGGTATGGCATTTCATTTCTACCAATCTGTATCACTTCATCCTGTCAATGGCGGCAGGTGTTGTCCTCATAGTGCTCGTTTCCCCTCATCTCCAATTTACCGTTTCTATTCTCCTTACCTACGCATCGAACAACCAAATCTGTTCCTCTCCACCCCAGACACGGGTCTCAGACGCAGTTGGCTCAGCAAACTGGACTCACCCGTCGCCTTCCGAGTCAAAGTGAAAAGGCACGCTACCATTTGTATTTTCTGGATTTGTGAACGAGCAAAAGGTGCTGGAGGTCACGGGCTCAATATCTGGGAGGGGGTTCCTTCTTTCTAGGATCTCCGCAGGCTCGATTAACCACTTGAAGTTTGTCGCTGCTTGCTATCGTGCTGCGTTCAATCGCTCATGATCTTCTTTCGCTGGGGGTATAAGATGTCGCCTCTACGACCTGCCCTGCGCAGCGTGGCAATTTCCAAGGGCCTCCGACACGCGCCTCCCCCCTTCTCCCGCTGCGCAGATGACCGCCCACTTCTCTTCACGGCAGTTCCCCCGCACAGTCTCCCCAAATCTCTTGATAAATTATTCCAAATATCATGCCAACGAATTCAGGTCGTTGAGCCCAGTTGGGTACTCCCGCCTTGACCGCCCTTCGTCTTTGCGCTAGCCGTCGTCAGTTAGTGTTGCAACACTTCAGCTGGCGCCTGGCGAAGGACGGCAATTTTTTTGGAGGCCTGCACGTTCGATTTCCCATGGCGGTTGTTCCTTTGTTCGTTTTTCCGTTTCTCTCAGATTTCGGAATTTTCTTTGTTTGGATGGGTCGAGACGTCCTAGCGGTTATCACACTAGCGGGCAGATTTGGAAAGGCGACTGGAAATGTCAAACTTCCGATCTCTCCGGCGAGGATCCGGGTGTTGAGGTCAGTAGGCTGTGACAGCTCAAAGGGATCCTCTTGTGTGAAGCTGTTCACCCGGCCGCTGCTCTGCCACTGGCGATCCTCGCCTTTGGTCAGAAGCCCCACCTGGCGTAAGTGTCGGGCGTTGCAATGACTTTGCAGTGGGGCATGCGCTGATGAACCAGCAGATGATCTCGACTGCTCCCAGTTGACCAATACCGCTTCTTAAAATTGAAGAAGAAGAAAACGGGCTCCTGGATCCATCCCGTATGTCCATTCCATCTTGATTTATCATCGAGTGGTGGAGCTTGAAGGCGAGTGAGAAGGATTTCTTGTTTACTGAGGACTCGCCGCTCCAGGTTACGCCTTCATGACAGCGGCTCTTCTCGAAAAGGACGGACCACTGAGGATCGATCCTGCACGCCTCAGGACGGACTTCGTCTATCAAGTGGCCAAGGTGGAGCGCGAATTTTTAGAAACCCTCATCTGTGTCGAGCACACCGTGGCAACGAGTACCCTTGGACAGGACGAACTATTAACATGAGATCCTCGCCTTAGGATGGATGTCTTTAATCGAGTGGCAGAGCTTCGACTTTGGCGTAGAGGCCCTCCCATTCCAATATGGTACAGCATTTCCGGATCGGCTCCGGCGTGACAGCTTCCATTCTCCATATATGGACGGACTACTGTGGTCTGATGCAAAACACCGCGGGATATATGTCTTCCGTGGGGTGGCACAGCTGAGGACCAGCCCCATGCGCTTCATGAGGAATGTCCTTTGCCCAGTGGTAGAGCATCTGCCGTTACAGCCGCATCTTCAACAGGGAGTGGCCGACCGGGGGTTCAGCCCAGACGCCTGAATAATATCATTTGTTGACTTGCACAGCTTCCCACTGCAATCTTAGGAAAAGGAACGGATCACAGAGAATTAATCTTGGCACTCGAGCGGCAGAAGAATATTCTTCAGGAACAAGAGCAATGCATTCATGGGTATCTACTACTGCTAATCTCAGGCATTCTTTCCACAGGAATCTCCACAATTTCACAATACTTGGTAACGTCAACCTCCTCCGGCACCACCACCTCCACATCCAGCTCCAGATCCGGCTCCCATTTCACCATGATGGTGTAATCCTTCTCCAACTCCTCAATCTCAACCTCATACTCTCCCTCCTCATGCCTCTCCACCTCAATCTCAAGCACTCCAGCTCCTGCGGGGAATTGCACCACCTGGTCCTCCCATTCCTGCGAAATTGGCTCCAGCTGTGTGGGGGGCTCGTCATTGTCTTCGTCTTCATCTTTGCTCTCGCTCTCGCTCTCGCTGCCGTCGTCGTCGTATTCTGCAGGGCGGATGGTGACTGCATCTCGCAGGGCCTGCATTCCGGCCGTCCATGGCTCATTCTCCCAACAGCGGCTCTCCTCCCTGCACTGCTTTTTTGCTGGTTCCGTGATCACGACGTCATCCAGGAAGGAATCCTCCCTCTTCCTCTTCTGTGGGCGGGCAGCCGCCGCCTCCCAGAGCGCGGCAGAACTTGGAGGCTTTGGTGGCTCCTTTCGCTGGAAATCAGGCATCGCGTTTACTTTTGCTTGGAACGAGGCCTGGAACTCCTCCAAATCGAAATCCGGGGTTGGTTCTCGAACGCTGGCGGGCGGAGAGGGGATCCGGACTGTCGGGGGACCGACGTCCATATGCTGTGACGGGGCATTTTGTGGGCGTGCGGCGGGAGAAGGAAGAATGGTGGTGTCTTCAATAAGAGCACCAGAGGCCAGAGGACCGGGAGCAGAATCGAGAGCCAGGAGTTCGGGATCCAAAGGGGCAAGAGCCAGGGAGAAGGGAGCCAAGCGACCAGCGGGAGAGGAGAAACGAACAGAAGACGCGAGAAGTGGAGTCAGGCATGTGTTGTGGGGTATAGCAGAGACTTCCGGCGTCTGGATGCCATTTGCGAAGTCTTTGCATTCCTGCTCGTACTTCGTCTTCTCGTTCTGGTAGTACTGCTTGGGTGGCTTTCCGTTTCCAGGCAGGGGTCCTTGCGGCTGGCCTGCCGCAATGTAGGCATTGCGGGCTCTGAGCTCCAACGCACTCTGCTTGCGCTTGCGGAGCGTGGCATCACTTGGTAGGGTTTCGTCCCCCTTCTCCTTGATGGCTTTGGTGCCATGCTCCAGCATCACCCAGAGCAGGAGCTCGTCGTGCAAGGCATCGGCGTGGTACTTGATGATCTTCAAGCGTGTGATGCCTGACCCAACTGGTGGGACTTCCGAACGCACTGGCTGGTATGGAGGAGTGCGAGGGCGAGCGCTGAACCCTGTGGTGATGTAAAGGTGTTTCGGGCGCGGGCACGAGCGGGAGTTGCTCGAAGAGGCTTGAGGGAATGCTGTCAAGAACATCTTGCTGTGCTAGTGCTTGGTTTGTTTTCGAATTGTGACGATGGCAAAAAGAAATTGCAGTAGCAGAGTCTGAGATCTTGTCTGGAGAGAGGAAGGAGAGTTCGAGGAGAGAGATCAGAAGATTTCCTTTATCCACACAAAGAATGGGAATCAATGGCCTTGTTCGAGGACAATAGGCCATTGAGGCAACGTTGAATGCCATTGTTGCTCAATGATACGGGTATGGACGACAACAAAGAGATCAATAGCGAGCAGAAGAGGCACAATAGCAGGCGAGAGCTGGACAGAAAGTTGTGGATAGTTCAATAGCTGCATAGGTCAATTGTTAGGCGGAACAATAGAAAGAAGTGCAAGATCAATAAGAGAGTGCACTTGCCAGACACGCAAAAACAAGAGCTCAATAGCTGGGTCAATCCATTGTCATGTAGGACAATAAGCAGAGGAGCAAGGTCAATAGCAAAAGTCGCTGGCCAGCCACCCGAGTTGAATACATCAGTGCATCAGTAGATAAAAGGAAAAGTAGGTCAATTGTTAGGTGGAACAATGCAAGTGAGCGGAAGATAGGTTAGCGAGAGAGCCAGAGAGAGTCTGGATTTTCGACTAAGCGGTTCGTGCATATGGATGGCAATTGAGCATTTTGAGATGTCCATTGGCAATCCGGAGCTTCCATACGCTCTCCGGGAAGCTATCTGTCAATAGCAATCCTAAAATCTTGCGGTTGGATATCCGAAAAAGTAAGTTTCCAGCAAGCAACAGCTGAATTCCCAGGCATTGGATATCTGAAAAGTCGGACTTCAGAACGCAAGAGCTCAACTTCCAGGCATTGGATGTCCAGAAAGGTAGGATTTCCGATGGCAAGCAGACATGTAGGTCACTTAGTTAGGTAGAACAATACGAGTGCCCAGATGGTTAGTGTGTGAGTCAGACAAAGTCAGATTTCCGACTAAGCGGCTCGTCAATATGGATGGCAGTTCGGCTTTTTGGGATGTCTATTGTCGGATACTTCGGATATATCAAGCAGACTAAAAAATGCACAAGCAATTGTGCGCAACTTTTTTCGCATTTGGTCTCCGACAGTTATGAGCCCGGTTCGCACGCAGGGAGAACGCTAGCCGCAAAAAAGTGTATTGCATACCACCCAACGGGTCCTGGTTCGACTCCCAGCGGATGCTTCCGTTTTTTCGGCGAAATCATACCATTAAAACCCAAAACGCTACAAGAACGGCAAATTCGTTAAACGTAGGATCAGTATTCAGGCACAGCTTCGGAAGATCTCTGTGTACCTGGGGGGGTATGTCGGATATTTCGGATACTCAAGCAGACTAAAAAATGCACAAGTAATTGTGCGCACCTTTTTTCGCACTTGGTCTCCGACATCTATTGATAATCTGAAGCTTCCGTACGCTCTTTGGGAAGCTATCTGTCACTAGCAGTCCTAAGATCTGATACTTAGATATTGTTACACACGGCAGACGGATATCAGAGATATCAAAGAAGGACCAGGAGATTGGCAGGATCTACTGGACATGGTGGAAGATGCAATGCAAGATTCGACGTAGGATGGAGGCACAGCATTGTAATCACGTGACTAGAATAGTCAGCAATGGACGATGGACGTATGGATGAGAGGTCCTCGACCATCGACCATCCGACCACGCCAAGCTACAAGGGATTCATTCTATGGAGGACTATGGGTATAAGTAGAACTGTATTCCCACCTTAGATAGAAGCTCCTTGTGGTAAACTCAAATAGTATATTGTACCCCAATATCAGTAACGCGTACAAACCCATCCTTTGTGTGCATTGCTCAACTCCCCGATCTTCAACCCAGAACCGACGTACCCACGTTACAAAAGGTACCAATATTTGCAATCGCAAATTGTCATGCCCACATTGGCCATGTCCTTTCTCATGTCACGTGACCTTATGTCACATGACCACGTGACCTGTGCGCGAGGGGATACAACCTCCGCGCGCTCCACACTCAGATAGCTCTCTGTCGCACTTCGTGCTAATCGAACCACCTGCTTGCTTTGCCCTGTTCCACACACACTGCTTGCGTGCCTCACACAAATATTGTGGTTAGAGGCATTTATAAAGGTGTTCATGTCACATTGTGACAGGATTTCTGATAGCAAGCTTTCAACTTCCAGGCGTTAGATATCAGAAAAAGTAGGTTTTCAGAAAGTAAGCTCTTCAACTTCCGAGCATTAGATATTATTATGAATCAATTTATAGTGCTAGCCGGTTCCCTTTCGGGTCTATGAACACTGTAAATCTACATTGATGACGTAGGTAAAAGCTGATAGTAAGAGGGTTCCCTCTTATTACCAGTAAAACCCTACCACAGCCATTCGACCTCCTTATTCCCCTTCTACTCTGGTTTCCATACCTTCTCCTTTCTTGTCGGTGCTTCCACATCGCGAAGCCTGTTGGCACGATCTCCTCCCCTTCACCTATAACGCTTGAAATGGGGCAGCTACTTATTACTGGTAGTTAGAAAAGTCTGCCCCTGGATATCTAGAAAGAAAGAGATTCCAACTACTAGCCGTCAAATTCCAGTCTCTGGATGTCCAAAAATTGATAGAGGTTGTAGCGACCAGCTGTTAACTTCTTACCCTTGAATAGCACAAGATAACAGAAACCCTGGCGATTCACCATAGCTTCCTCTCCTCGGACATTTAGGAAGAAAAAGGCTCCAGTGGGTAGCAATCGATTTCCTTCCCGTTAAGCCTAGAAACTGTGGGTTTTCAGGAGACAAAGTACTAAACTATCCACCCTCAGATACCCAGACTCGCACGATTTGATATAACAAGAGACTTGGAGCTAAGCCGTTCATCTTTTCGGAAGCTATCTATAGCTGGTGATCCTAGAAGTGGGTGCTAGAAAGTAAGAGATTTCGGCGGCGAAGCTACGCAGCTTCTCAACTGCGGCCAAACACAAATCGTTTCCAATTTCTGCCAAGCGTCTTGACTCCGTCTTCGAGACTCCAATTCTTCAGTCGACAGATCAAACGAACAATGTCCTCCAAGTGCTGGTCCATGCGATGTCCGGCGATGTGCAGATCACTTTCGACAAGTATAAATTCGTCCGGTACTGCTCGGATTGTATCTTCAGCTTTGGAGGCGGGGCCACTGGAGAAGTTGATAGCGGTGGAGAACGAGAAGTAGATTTCTGCTGGAACCGACGGTGCGAGGAACTGCTGGAGTGCTTCGACTGGACCTGAGTAAGAGTGGAGGCATATCCGCGGAGGATACGGCTTTGGTTCTGCGTCCTGCGAACCGCTTTGAAATGCCGAATCGGGTTCTTCCGCATTCCGCGCTTTGTCTTGCTGAAGACGTTTCCTCTCGCGCTTGCTGAGGACTTGCTTCTCATGGCCTTTCCAGAGCTCTTGAAGCACTTCGTAGACGATTCCCGGCGTCTGCACACTGTGAACTGAGACGGCACGTTTGAGTTCTCCTGCGAGTCTCAATTGGGCCTTGAGCACTTTCCTTTGGTGGTCCATGTGTACTCGATATGGGGACAGTCTTCGCCCTTCGCGTCCCCCAGGCGTTAGCGATGCATCTCTACTCTCTTTCGACTCTGGTAGCCAGGCCTGTGGAATACGGAATGATTTGTCCAGACCGACTTCGCCGACTAGAGCCAATGAGTGTTGTTCGAGAAATCTCCTGGTTTGTGCAAGGAAGTCTCCAAATAATCGCGGATCAGGCAATGAGGTCAGGAAACCATGATCTTCAGAAGGTGGTATCAACACGGACCGATAGTGCTCGACTTTTTGATTATCATCCAGCTTCTCTGCACCGTTGTACTCGTCGCCATCGAACATCTGGTGTGAGAACCACGGATGCCATCCAAAACATGGGACTATGCGTGGAGGCCTGTCTTTCCATTGCTCGGGGGGAAGTTCGGCATCCTCAACTTTTACTCCTAGATCTTTCGCAGTTCGGGCAACAAGTTCTTGATCCTCTGCTCGTGTCGTCATGACGGTGAGGACTTTGGCCTGCATTTCTGAAATTGATGCGATGGAATCCATCGTGTCTGTGGGGTGGCAATGAGCATCGAAGACACCGAGATGCCATGGGAAAGGTTCTCTCTCGTCGCCAGCATCGTTGTTAGAAGGATTGGCCATTTGTTTGTGACGTGGCTAATTTGGGCGACAGACTGGGATGCCTTTGTGATGGTAAAGATTGCAATTCGTTTGAAGTAGTTGTACACGACAGTGGTGATTATTTGGAGACGTCTGAATTCCATCAGCCCTCCAGCTGCAGCCCCCAGACACCCCAACTGGGGCTGTGTGGCTGGGACCCCCAGCACAGCCACAGCAAGGCAAAGTCTCCAACGTCACTGGCTGACGGCCTCAACACCACAGAATATCTGGCCCCATTCCGCGAGATTTCCTGCCATAACAACTCGGCTATGGCCTGTCTTTCATCTCTCGATTCCTTTCTGTCGCAGACCCAGTTGGCCATTTGCTCCGCCCAGGCTGAATGCCCCTTGCCCGCCAGGCACAATTCAAGTTCCGATCTTGCCGGTGTAGAACCCCTGGACGCTCCTCTTGTCGCCCCTTCTAGCGAGCGGCTGTTGCGTGTGTGAGGCAGATGGTGCCTGAGGCTCCTTGATAGCTTGTTGTTTCTTGCATCATGGCCCCAAGGAGACCCACTGTTGGTGACCAAATGATCAAGAAGCTGAATTACTTCCAACCGACGGGGCTGTTTTGACACTTCTTACCGCGGAGATCTCTCCCTTTCAAGATGTAACCTGCGAGTCTTTATTTTGAGGTGCTGTGAGGCAGAGCGAGAGATGTCTTCTGTGGGAAGAGGATGCTTTGTGCGAGATCATGGAGGCTCTGTTCGTTCCCATTGAGTGATCTTCTTCAGGATATATAGCAGCTAGAACAGCAGATGTTTCTTCTCCCAGAAATCTAATCAAAAATTCACATTTTCATATCCAAACTCATCACTCCAAAATCGTCTCTTTCCAAGCGAGTCTTCACCTTGGGGCAAATCTCCTTTCTGAACTGGTTTTGAATCCACCAGCACCTAATCCCATCCACCACTACAAACCATGAGCTCCTCTGCTTCCCAAAACAGCGCTACAACATCAACCGCTGGCCCGTCAACAACAGGCTCGACTTCCACGGCAGGCTCCGGCTCCGCCCAATCAACCACCCAGTCATCCTCCGCCGGCCAATCACAGAATCTACCAGCTGTATGGGGTCCCGGCTCTCCCCCCGCTGTGTATCCTACTGGCCCGAATGTGCAGAGGCCAGACGATATTTGCACGTACCAATAGCGTGAAGTGAGAAGGAGGGGATGTAGAAGCTGGTAGAAGCTGGAGAAGAGTAGGAGAATGGAGAAGGCGGAGAAGCTGCAGCTCAATGTGAACAATTCAAGAGGATAGAGTAGGAGAGAAATTTCACTATCTATTCAGACTGGGAGTTGACGGATTGACATCGCTTGACCGAGGAGTTACCGGTATAGTTGGAGGTTATTTTAATAAAGAGCAGACAGCGAAGACGCGGAAGAGACATGATAAACAGAACGGATGGATTATAGAGTAACATTATTTCATTCATTGGTGTTGTACGAATATATTCCGAGAAGGAGACAATGCTTCCAAATGCACCAAGTACACCTTCGCTATGCTCATGCTCATGTCCATGTAACTATAGTCCAGTTCAAGGGAAATATAGAAAAGGTATAAGGACACGGCGGTTGGTCCCAGAATGTACAACATCTCTCCTCTTAACAAGCATGAGAATGCAACCTCCTCAGACTGGTCCGCGAGCTCTTCGCTGAGCTAGTAGACGAGGTCGACCCACTGTTCTTCCTTCTTTCCCTATCTTTCAACTTATCCGCGGACGCGATCTTGCTGTTGCTCGCATTGGCATATCCGCTCCCCTGTCCATGTGGCTGGAACCCAAAGTACCCCACCTGGACTCCGTCTCCTGGCCCAGCGAGGGGAGTCCTGGCTCTGCTCACCGCAGGGCTCATCCGCAGGACTTCTGGAGAATCCTTCCCGCCAGTGTATGATCGTCGATGTCTACTGCCCGGCCTCTCGCCTACAAGGGCTGGAAGTTGCAGTCGCGAATTCATGCTCATCCACAAAGCTTCCTCCTCCTCGTTGTTTGAGACGGGCCGCCAGCCGCCGATACCCTCAAAGTCGCGGTCACTGCTAGTCGATACCAGTGCGGTGAAGCTTTCGCTTTTACTCGGTCCATGGCGTTGACGTGCGGGATGTTCGAAGGAGACATTGCTTATGGCGCTGCTTCGGCGTTGGCGGTGGGCGGGGCTGTGGCAGTCGGGCGTTGGCGGTTGTGGAGGAGGGTGCTGGAAAGACTTGGTTGAGGGCCCACGGAAGATCCAGGAGCGTATTATGGCGGCGCCGAGTTCCACATAGACGATGGAGACGCGGAAGAGGAGGGCGGAGAAGGCAAGGTAGGTGGTTACGATGGCGAGGATGCCGAGCGGGATGCAGAGGAGAAGGATGGCTGGGATGCCGAGGAGGTGGATGGGGTTGAATCGGATCATTGGGGACTAGAATGGGGACGATGTTCGCATTGGCAGCGAAGAGGAAGAGAGTAACGCTGAGGGAGGTGGAGGTGGACGGATGTGGTGTTGTGCTGACAGGGTTGACATTGCGGAGATATTAACAGCTGCGAAGTCTCCCCTGACGTGATCCAGCATCTGTCACAGTTGGGACCTACTGTTAGGGAAGCGAACAGTCGATGCGGAGAAAAGTTAGCGAGTCAAGAAGGAAATCGGTTTGCCGTGGTTGTTCGGCATCCGGCAGCATGTGAAAGAAGCCATAGAGCACACGTGATGACAGACACACGTGCGCGATTATCACGTGGCCCTCTCCTGAAGGCATCTGGAAGCGAGATGGGTGTCTGAGCGGCTGCAAGCCTCATCCCCTCCAATAATTGCCCACCCTCTGGAATTTTCGAACGCCCAGGTTACGTCCAGCTCGTCAAAGATAATTGCAAGTCCACAGTTGGCATGTCGCTTGCACCTTTATACCAATCCGTAACGCTCTCTGCGGAGTACGGTTTGCATTCCTGAGCGCCACCCCCCGCCGACCTGGCGGTCCCGTGCTCCCCTTGGGACCTTGATCCTCCTGTCACTCCAGTCCTCAAGGTATGAACTGGTGCGTGAGGCTGACAACCAGTAGCGGGCGGCTGTTCCCGCTTCGACGGGGGGCGGTTGTTGTTGGTAGGGAGAAACCACAGCCATGATGTTTGTGAAATCATTTATAGACATGTAAAGCTTCTAATTGGTGCTTTGTCATTGTTTCAGACACGAAAAGCACAGCGCACAGATGAAGTGCCCCTGTCTTATAAAAAGAAGGATTGAGGCTGAACTAGAGCTGGAGATGCATTGCTCGGCAGCGCGTCCCTTATTACCATATAACCCAACGGGCACTCCCACGAGAATCTGGGGGGCTTCTCCACACTCTTTTCTGAGAGACCAGCACCACATCTGTCACTCCTCTCTCTTTGGAAGGGCTATTATTACTACACGTCGACGCGTTCCAATTCCGCGCCTGGCTCGCTGATTGCTCATTTCCGCCTGTGACAGCGATTGCCTCTTTTACAACACCGTAATTTTCACCAATTCATTTCTCTCCAGCCCTTCCATCATCCTCATAATGTCTGAAGCCGGAGATGTCCCACCTTCGCAGCATGCGCCGGCGCCTGATGCCACCAAACCATCTCGCGCCCCCACCTCCATCACTGAGCTCAACCGCCGATCCACCTCCAGGAGGGAATCCACTATCACCATGGGCCTAGAGCGTCGAAACTCCGACTTTGATCTAGACGAATACTTTGTGAGTATACACACTGTCCTTCAATTTGGAACCTTCACTAATAACAACCAGGTTGGCCCTCGAGACGTGAACAGACATTCCAAATGGCCCATGTTCCTCCGCATCCATGGCAGCGTTTTGCCACAGATGATACTCCCGCTCTTCTTTATTGGCGGCTGGGCCACACTCTTCACCTGCCTGGACAAGCTCGAGGTCACTCGCCCGCTCGGCATCTCGTCGTTGCTTCTCACCGTCCTGGGTTTCGTCGTCGGTTTGGCCTTGAGCTTCCGGAGCTCGACCGCCTACGAGAGATACGCCGAGGGACGCAAGTACTGGGCCCAGCTGATGCTTACCTCGCAGCAACTTGCCCGTCTCATCTGGGTTCTCATCCGTGAGCGTGAAGGCGAGGAAGGAAAGCAGGATCTTCTTGCCAAGATATCCGCCCTCAACCTGATCAACGCCTTTGCCGTGGCCCTCAAGCATCGTCTCCGCTTCGAGCCTTACACTCACTACTCTGATCTTCAGAATCTTGTCGAGCATTTGGATACGTTTGCCAAGGAGGCCTCTACGCCGGAGCTGACTCAGAGGCAACGCCCTTCAAAGATTAAGTCATGGGGCAAGTTCCTCGGTCTCTCTTTTGCCGTATCCAATCCCAGGAAGACCCTCAAGACGTGTACGAAACCGGTTGGGAATCTCCCTCTTGAGATCTTGTCATACCTGTCGGCGTACCTGGACAGCACTATTGACAATAAAACTCTTCTGGCCCCAATCCATCAAACCCATGCCATGAACAACGTGGCGGCTCTCAACGATGTCTTGACTGGCACTGATCGCATCTTGAACACCCCTCTGCCGATTGCATACAGCATCGCCATTGCCCAAATCACTTGGGTGTACGTCCTGCTTTTGCCGTTCCAGCTCTTGTCTGCGCTCGACTGGATTACTATTCCAGCGACCATGTTTGCTGTAAGTATACCGAAATCATGCAGTTGATTGACATGATCGAATCGCGTTAAGGGACTTGGCTGACTCTGCAGGCTTACATCATCCTCGCAATCGCCCACATTGGACAAGAGATTGAGAATCCCTTCGGAGACGACGTAAACGACCTTCCTCTCGATGCCTTCTGCAAGCAACTTGCTGCCGAAATCGACGTCATTGCCGCTACGCCTGCGCCAAAGCAAGAAGAATTTGTTCGCAACACACAGAATCTCGTCTTGTTCCCACTGAGTGTGAGCGGCTACGAGTTGTGGGAGTCGAGAAGTGTTGAGCAGATCCGTAAGGCACTGCGCGACAAGGTCAATATGACAATGAATGAAAAGGCAGATGTCACTGCTGCGGCGGTGACGACTACAGAGAAGCACGGAGATGTCTAAGAGACAGGCCTAGATCTCCCAGATGAGCAATCGGGAGCTCTCGACCTTGGACTGACAAATGTCGGCTCTGCTATTCGGATCGCAAGCCCTCTCGGGATACTATATTGGACTAACAGGTCGCAATCTACCACAGTTGTGCGTTCGATGAACATATCCCAGTCGGCACAACCATCATGTTGGCTGCATCATCGGTCCGAGTCCAATCCTTTCTCAACAAAAATCAGCATTTCGGTTGCAGCATTTGTGCCTACTGTACAGCATAGCGGGGAGTTCTTTCAGTCTAGAATTTCCCATATCTTCCTTTCGCCCTGCGTCGTGTTTCGCTTACCATTCTCACGTGTTGTTTCAAACGTCATCGACCTCCTGGCCCTCAAAAAGGACATTCACCAACCCGCGCAAGATCAACATAGATCCAATCTACAATACTCGGGAACAGGATCAACTTTTGGATGGAATCCCGTCCGTGGATCCCAACTTAAGCATCTTGAACCTCGCGAGCCTACCAAATGAAAGCGCTCATATTACGCGTGCACTATATTTCAAACCCCCTTGCTCCGTTGTGACCGCCGCGATGATGGCATTTTGCTCCAATGTTCCTGTGTAGGTGCTACTGCAATGTCCGAGGTGCGAAACATGGACATTCGGAGTAAATCTGGTGGACAGGTGCTTCGCAGATGTTTAAATATTGCGATGGTCGCGGTAGGTTGAAAATGGACCATAGAACTCGTTCCGTCGTGCCATTCTTTGAACTGTAAATTTGTAAACATTCCTCTCGCTTTCGGAGTTGATCAGCATCTCTTTGAAGTCATGAAAGTACAAACCACTTTGCTCGCGGCGGCGGGCCTCAAGGTCGCTTTCGCGTATCCTTCTTTGCAATCCCAATCCCAACCTCAAGCTCCATCTGCCGGTCCTGATTTCTCCAATTGGTCCCCGCCTGGCCCAGGAGACTGTAAGTAGCTCCAGGCATCATCATCTCGTAGCAACATCCCAAGTATCTCCAATCATCATCGTCTCGTGGCAACATCCCAAGTATATCCACAATATTCATCAGCTGACAGTTGCCTCGTAGCCCGCTCGCCCTGCCCAGCCCTCAACATCCTCGCAAACTACAACATCCTCCCCCACAACGGCAAAGGTATCACTGTGGACCAGCTCATCGCTGCCATCACCTCCGCCTACAGCGTCCAACCCGGCTTTGCCTCCGTGCTCGCCAACGGCGGCCTCCTCGCCTCCCCGACGCCACTCCAGCGCAAACTGGACCTCGCCGACCTCGCCAAACACAACGTCATCGAGCACGACGGCTCCCTGTCGCGGCAAGATGCGGCGACTGGGGATCAGTTGAAGTTCAGCGAGGACGCTTGGGGGATGGTGATGCGCGAGTATGATGGAATGAAGCAGACGAGCATTGAGGCCGCGAGTCGCGGGAAGTGGAACCGGGTACAAGATAGTCTGACTAAGAGGGGTGCGGCGGGCGTGACGTATAAGGCCAAGCAGTTCATTTTGAGCTATGGCGAAACTGCGTTGTATTTGAGTGCGCTGGGGGGACCCGGGACGGGCGTTGCGAATGTGGAATGGGTTAAGATGTTCTTTGGTGAGTGATTTCTTTTTCAGTAATTGAGCTGGACTGACCGTGTTGATTCAAAAAGAGCAGGAGAAGCTGCCCATTGATGAGGGCTGGGCCCCGCCGAAGACTAACATCTCGCTGCCGATCATGAGCGAGATGCTGCTGAAGTTGTACAACGCCAATCCTGGGAAGGATGTTGAGGCGAGCCTGGTTGGTGGGCAGATGAACTCGACAACTGCGAGCATGAGGGCCATGATTCAAGGGCTCGAAGAGAAGGACTTCAGGATGATGTAGAAAAGGACAATGGTTAAAGTTGGATTTGGTATGTACATATATGACGTATCACATTGCGTAAGAGTTTACACAGTCAAATGTGAGAGCTTTGTTTACATGGTCCATGTAGGTAGTACGTTCGCGCCCGGCGGAGCAAAAGTGAGGTAGACGGAAGAGACATCACTTCAAACAGCAAAACGTCAGTCAGCAGTGAAGTAGACAAAAGGCCCACCACTCATTTCCTCCAAAACAAACATTAAGGTCAAGTCAAGTCAGGTCAATACCGCACCACTATGCCCAAGTAACTCACATCCCCCACAAAGAGAGATCGTCAATGAAAAAAAGTAGGTAGTTCTTGCGAACAAGTTTGAGCCATCAAAAATTCCGCCGGAGAAGCAGCCGGAGCCACTCCATACCCCACCCCAAGCCGCTGTGCAATGGCGAGCGATGAAGCAGGTACTCGACCTGTTTGATCCGAAGAGCACCCCGACAAGGTCTGTATCATGTTAGTCAGTCTGTACTGAAGGAGAGACTTGTGAAGGTGAAGGAGGATGGTGTTGAAGGAAGAGTGTGATGGTGGAAGATGTGGAAGATTGGGCAAGGAAATGGTGGAGACTCACAAGTATGAAGAAGAAAGAAAAGAGACGAGAGAGGAGGAGGTAGTCGGCGTTCTTTTATCCACGAAATTCCCGTAGGGCTGAGAATTCCCATCAACTCCCAAGTGGACCACGCTAAGCCTATTCGGGACGTGAGTGTGAAGTGGGAGAGCAGCTGCATGTGTTTTCAGCCACGCTAAGCCTATTTGGGAAGGACTTGGGAGATTTCTATCAAGGGTCACGTGCTGGGTGCGGAAGGAAGCTGGAGCTGGATTGGACTGCTTGTGCATGTGAGCTGTGACTTGCTGCCATCGGTGCCAGATCTGTCTGACGCTTTTGCGGACTCGGCTGCAATGCAATGAATCAGGCTCTGCTACTCGGTTCCTCCGTCG
The DNA here is from genome assembly GCA_010015705.1 of Aulographum hederae CBS 113979. NCBI lineage: Eukaryota > Fungi > Ascomycota > Dothideomycetes > Aulographales > Aulographaceae > Aulographum > Aulographum hederae. The sequence continues at coordinate 40,160 of ML977137.1, read as the reverse complement.
TCCTCTTTCTCCCCCTCAGAGCTCAATGTCCAAGGCTTCGAGACCGATCTCTGCTTTTCTCTCTGAGACATAATGGAAGCTTGCGGTGACGGTAGCGTGGGCCAATTACTCTAAATACTATTAACTTCTCAACGAACCGAGTCTTTCGCTCGAGGGAACTTCTTGAATTAGCTCACGGAGTCTTCGTCGCCTTTCCGCGAAGGGCCTTGCTATGCGCTGTGTTATGACCATCGCCTTTGGGACTAGTCAATCCTCGCTGGATGCCATCGCTCTCGAACGAGATGGCCACTCAGGGCCATCGAGTCAGTATGGAGAAAATCAAGGAGCAAGTGCCGAGCATCGTAAGAAAAAAGTTCTTCAGGTAATTTTCTGCATGATACTTCTTTGCTTAATCATTTCCGAGTGAAAGCCCATCCCCTCCAGCTGAATGAAGACCCATTCATCCAGCTAGAGCCTTCCCTAGGTACTCTTACAAGAGGCATCTACCGAAGCAAGCAATCCAAGCCTGGTGCAGCGAAATGTCCTAGCAGGTATAATGACAGGAAGAAAACAAAAACATGTACCGAAAGTAAGCATGGTCAATACCTGAAGGGTAACCGAAAGAGAGGTAACATCAATAGAAGAGTGAGGGAGAAAAGCATACTGGTGACAAACCCCCTCTTCACATGAACAAGTACTCAATATTATCTCCTTCCGGCATGTCCAAGCTCTGCAGCAGATTATCCCACTGAGACCAATCAATAGGACTAGGATCAGAATACGCGCTCGGATCACCCGTAACATAAGGAGGGCCGGGGATGTCTGACGATCGACTCAACGGCTCCGAGTCCGCTCCATTAGGGGTACTCTCAGAGTGCTTGATATTGAATGGGCACGGATTGCCATTCTGCCCTGTGCCACTCGGCGGCGACTCTTCAACCTGCGCCCGGAGCGTCGCGATGAAAGCTGGTTTGGGCGCAGGAAGTCCAAGTCTTGCAAACTCGCCTTCGCGGCTTTCCCAGGCTTTCAGAGCGAGAGAGCCGATCATTTTGTGCAGGACATAGTTCTTGTCGGAGAGCATTTCCGGGTGATGGTTGAAAATCTCCTCGAGTTGGAACCAGGCGCGCTCAACTTCTTCGCCTGATTTACGAGAGCGCAGGGCGCCGAGAAGGTAAATTAGGGCGTGCCACTGGAAGTAGACGCGCACGTGCCAGAGGAAACGCTTTGTGGCTTGGGTAGAGTGCGAAAGGTTGTCATACTCGACGATGCGCAGACTCAGAGTAAACAGCATGTCTTTCTCCTCTTGCGGGAGCGACGCGCCGTTGTCGTTATATTGCCGAGGATGATGAGCACGCAGTCGCATTCCAGCAACGGCTGATCGAGCAGCTATGGCACTCAGAAAGTGGAGGGGAACAAGTGGGTCACAGTATCTGATGAAGTTCTGCTCCAGTTTTTGTTCCAATTCGTTGATCTGGTGATCCCGGTCTGCCATGGGCGTATTAGGGTTCGTCAGCTTGTGGAAGTTGGGATCGAATGCTTTGTCCGGAGGTTGGGCAGGCCTGAAAAAGTTGCCGAACTCGTAGCGAAGCATGCAGAAGATCATCTCCGTTGCCCCAACTTTACCTACTGGTGGCTCTTTCATTTCAGGATCAAGATCGCTATCGTCGACGTTGGCAGGTAGAGCAGTGTCTATCGAAGGGGTTAGATTCAATGTCGAACGATTTTGGGTTTTCAACGTACCCCAAAGATTTGATAGACTGGACATGGAAGCCGATGAGCCAGCCATCTCGGATGAAGTATGATCGAGAATTAGTAGTTGTCTCCAGAGGCGTCTTCGCATCTCCACTTCGAAGGGACTCAGCCCTAGGGGAGCGCCGTCTCGATGCAGGCCAACTCTTTGGGCAATTCTAGTTGCAACTCCAGTGAGGGTCCACAAAGTTTGCGCGTCAAATGTAGAACGCATCATCAACTAGAGTTGGAGTCAGCCTGGGAGACGTCGCTGGACTAAGCCGACTTTCTGCGGCTTGGAGGTCCTTACCAAATAATAGATGAAAGCCTGGAGTACTTTCACGTCAGTTGAACGAAGAAATGAGCACGACACCAACGTCTGTTGTATGGCAAATCGGTACTTTCCTAGTAACTGTGGGCGAGGAATACCGAATTTGCTCTGGCACTCGGCTTTGTCCATCGACGTGATTGCGAAAGCGTATGCGGCGTAAAGCAAAGCCAAATCGCTCTTGGATATTGACTTGATGTCTTGCTCCGCTCTCTGCACCAGCTTCCTCATGGTAGGGATATGGTTGATCTTGCAGAGTGGGTTAACGTTATCTAGGAAGGCTTGCCACATGATGGCAGCATGCGGGGGCAAAGGATACAGCTGGATCAGGTCGTCGAAAGAAAGGCCGCCGGGTTTGGCAAACAGCATGCTCGATGCATTTGGAATGAGACTGTAGGCAGCGGCCGGGTCGTTGTCTTCCTCCTCCGGGGCATCTTGCATCATGGAGGTCGGATTTCGTAGCTACACGTGTTGCGGTCAGCGTGCATTCTCGGATGGAAAATCAAGCCGAATGTTTGCAACAGCCAGCAACCCATCGATGTTCGTGATCAAAAAACCAGGATCGTATATAACTTATCAGTCACTCCCCCGTTAAATTTTGAACTCCCCGAAACCGACAAGATGAAAGTTGGCGACGATGAAGGAGCAGATGAGATGGTAAGAAATATCTCATAGGGAAAAAAATAAAAGGGCAACATACCTCATCATTGACCCACACCCAGAGATTACTTCTGATGTTAGTTTCCAGTAATTCATTGAAGGATTGAGCTACTCACTTCTCTAGATATCTCGATCCCCCTGACCTGGAGTCAACCACGAGCTTGCCTTCTCTGCCATGTTTGATGCCGTTTGGAACAGTGGGCGCTTGTCGCCCTGCGTTGATGCTCACAAACCCACTGCTTCCTCGTTCTTGGGTCTTGGGCGTTTCATTCTGGTCACGTGGGGGGTCGTGGGTGATTGAATCGTCGCCTTCGCCCTCATTCTTCTCCCCTTCGGGATCCTCTACGCTGATTCCGGCACGTTTGAGATGCTCTTCATAGCGCTTGAGTCTGGCAATCAGGCCATCCTCGGCGGGTTTGGACCTCCGTTTGGGTGGCGCTGGTACGCGATATATGCACTCGGCTTTGATCCTGGAGCACGTTTGGCAGGGTCGCTGGCGGTCGCATTTGACCTTGCGCTTATGGCACGTCACGCACGAGTATCGAGCTTCCAGCGGAATGTTCATCGACGGCGACGGGGTTGCCGCGTAGGTCACCGCGTCCGGCGGTGACTCCATGTCCGGACACCGCAGTTGCGGAGAGCTCCAAAGTACGGCGGTGTGTGCGGCGCAGGGCGCGTGTTTCTCCTGAATTAATGGTCGGGTCGGCCTTTGAGCTGATCTGCAGCGAGTAATATGTCGCAGCACAGTCGAGGGTAGGGGACCGAAGGTAGGATATGCCGAAGCGTCCGAACACCACGCAGAAGGCCTGTCGAGCTATTCGGAGTCGAATGACAGAACAGCGCAGACGGGCGAGCAGACAGCGACTCGGGCGGGCACAGTGAGGCGTGAGACTTGTGGAAGAGTGGGAGAGGTGCGAGCGAGGGTTGCGAAGGGCCCGTCGGCGGTTATAACTTGAGCGGTGCGGCTCCCACACGGCCGGTCTTTCCGATCGGATCGAGCGCAGCTCCGGAGCCACCGGGGCCAAACCAACGAGTGTGTGAAAAAGTCACGTTCCCTGTCTCGGCCCGTTCGACCACCACAACCGCCATGACGACTCCAGCGTCCAGGCACTAACGAGCTGTGACGGCTCGGCTCTCCACCTCCAGAGAAGCACCGGAGCCAAGCGGAGCCAAGCCTCAGCCAGATGTTGACTAGCGCCAGCATCCAGATGCAAGCACTGAAGTACATCGTCGGCGCCGTCCCCGTTCAATCCCATTCCAAATTCTCCTCGGATGACCATTCGCGTCTCGAATATGAGGCCTGGTTGTGTCATTATGCCACCGGCTACCCTTCAGCCTTCTTATTAAGGAGCTTCTTTGCATCCGTTCACTCGTTGTTTAAGGAAGTACGACGTGCCCCCGACTTTCCGCAACCGCCACCACCACTTCGAGCCTCTTTCGAGCTCCTTTCTAGTCACGGGAACCGCTCGCACATTATCTACTTGAGTTCGAGCCAGAAATCCAGCCGACATCGACAGAAAGACGAGACTCTCAACGACAGCGCCAGCGCCTTTGCTCTCTATTGATGGCGGCCGTTGACCAGCCTCCATCAACTTCAGCCATGGGCAAGGAGGTCCAGGACGAGGCCGCCTCTGGGCAAGAAACGTCTTCCGCAATGACGCTCGACGAGAAACACCATGATCCAGCCGCTATCTCTGTCGATGAAAAACCTAGCGAGCCGTCACTGAACGTTGCTGCGCCAGAGACCATCACCCAGACCCAGCCAGCAAGCGACGACGACGATGTGGAATTCCCAAGCGGCGCAAAAGTCGCCTTGGTCATGATCTCCTTGTACTTGGCCATGTTCCTCGTTGCTCTTGTGAGTTCCCCAGACCCAATTCGTTTGTTGTTTGTCTTGTCATCCTATACTAAGGCCTCCCAACCCAGGACCGAACCATCCTCGCAACCGCCATTCCCCGCATCACCGACGAGTTTGATTCCCTCGACGATGTCGGTTGGTACGGCAGCTCCTACATGTTGACTGCTTGCGCTTTCATTCTCATCTACGGTCGCATCTACACCTTCTATTCCACAAAATGGATCTTCTTAACCGGTATATTGCTCTTCGAAATTGGCTCTGCAATCAGCGGTGCTGCACCAGACTCGATAACTCTCATCGTCGGCCGTGCCATCGCCGGCTTGGGCTCCTCGGGCATCTTCACTGGAGCCATCACCATTATGATTAATACCGTACCTTTGCACAAGCGACCAAGTAATCCACATTCGCTTCGTGCTCTAGTCTTCAGCTCGCTGACTCCAACACAGTGTTCCAAGGCATGTTCGGCGCTGTTTTCGGCGTTGCATCTGTTGCCGGTAAGTACGATTATATCCACGTGACGCACACAACTTGATCGCTCATCTTCGCAGGGCCACTTCTAGGCGGCGTGTTTACCGACAAGGTCTCCTGGCGCTGGTGCTTCTATATCAATTTGCCCATCGGCGCCGTTACCATTCTCGTCATCATTTTTATCCTTCACTTGAATGAGAAGAAGAAGACACCAAAGACCATAAAAGAGCAAATCATCCAACTGGATCCCATCGGGACCTTCTTTTTCCTTCCGGGCATTGTCAGCCTACTTCTGGCCCTTCAATGGGGCGGCTCGCAGTATCCATGGAGCAACTGGCGTATTATTCTCCTCCTTGTCGTGTTTGCCATCTGTATCGTCGTTTTCATCCTCATTCAAATTTTACACAGGAACACGACTGCCACGGTTCCTGCGCGGATAATCACCCAACGGAGTGTCGCCTTTGGCGCCTTCTTCACCTTTTGCGTGGGCTCCGTCATGATGGCCGATATTTTCTACCTTCCTTTTTGGTTTCAAGCCATCAAGGGTTCATCGGCTGTGAAGAGCGGCGTTCAGAGCATCCCGCTCATCTTGGGTCTTGTCGTAAGTGCATGCAATCTCAATTGCGGGATACATCTGACAAGTATAGGCTGCTGCTATAATTTGTGGTGGCCTCGTCCAGAAGACGGGCTACTATACCCCTTTCATGTTCGCCGGCTCTATCATCATGTCCGTCGGTGCCGGCATGCTCACGACGCTTGATCTCGATAGCAACCACGACAAGTGGATTGGCTACCAAGCCCTTCTAGGCCTTGGAATTGGTACGGGAATGCAACAGGCGAACTTGGCTGTCCAGAACTGCCTGCCTCGAGAGGATGTACCTACGGGAGCGGCAGTGATATTCTTTTTCCAAACTCTCGGCGGCACTCTGTTCGTCTCAGTAGCCCAGAATGTCTTCATCGACGAGTTGATTTCAAGATCTGCAGACATACCTGGCCTGGATCCGAGACTTATTGTCAACACGGGTGCGACGGAATTGCGGCGATTCGTCGATCCCAACGAGTTGCCTCGGGTCCTGGTTGCTTACAACGAAGCGCTGACCATGGGGCCCTTTCTTGTTGCGGTTATTGTCGCCTCTCTCAGTATTATCGGGGCCGCGGGCATGGAATGGAAAAGTCTCAAGAGGAACAAGCCAGCCCTGTCCACGCCAGATGTTGAAAAGGCAACGGAGGACCAAGTTAGCTCGGGTTCTCAGACCAGATCCAGTTGAGCCGGGCATGCAAATCTTGCATTGAGCCCTGCATGTTACTATCGCATTTTGAAAGTCGCCACTTGGCTCGCATAGGTGGCATACCAGAAGATACCCGTCCTCAAGTACTTTGGCTAGCTATGTGTTATTATTGATCTCAGTCGAGCGCAATCCAACAGTTTCACTTTTTTGAGTTCGACCGGTTACTTCCATCTATGTTCATTCTGCCCTAGCCTCTATCCTTTTTCTCTCCAAAGTTCAACAAGGAACGAATCGGATCTTCCATAAAAAGAGCTGGTTTCTCTTTGGAGGACACACAGTCTAGTTTCTGGCCCAGAACCTAACATTTCTTTACAGTCTCGGATGATGTTGCCGAAATGATATATGTATCACTGTCACGCCGTCGAAATGGGGATTGAAGCCCTAAGCTATCGACAAGATGGCTTCTTCAAAAGGAGACATTCGACTTCGTTTCAGAAGTTTTTCTTCTGGCCGTTGAAACGTAAGAACGGTTTGTTGCATTCAGGCTGCTCTCTAATTGGTTCAAGCCCTCCACGTTTTGAGAGTAAGAGGGAAGGAACATGTCAGAACCTGAGTATCCGCTGATGATCAACGTTTGCGAGGACTAATCGATACTTTCGTTAACCTGCATCCAGGTACCTCCCGAGAAGCTCACTTCCCACCACGGGAGCACCACGCGCGATGCTACACCTTTCATCCCCTTTCGCCCTCAATGCGATCTTTCACGACAGCTTCCTGCCGTCACTGTTGATCTCGCGTGGTGGATATTGAACGAGAGCTCAAACTTGGAGTCAGTAAGATCTGCGCGATCATCCAGATATCCCTTAGTCTCGAAGTCTTTGCCACCTGTCCAGCCTTTAAAACGATATGACCCCTTGGTTCGGTTTGGCCTCGACCCGGAGATTTCCTCCATGCATCGCGCTTTTTGCCTGGACGACTCGGTGATTCTGGAAATTTTGAAAGCAAAGTGCGACCTCAAAGCCTCCGACTCCATCTGTTGACTGACATGACACTTACCAGTTATCTCTCCAATACGATCCAGACCTGGCGTACGTCGTGGTCAGACCGCCGCTCTATATAGTCCTTGTACTACATTCGCGCAGTAGAAGACCGCGATGAGTAGTCCCGGAAGCGATCCCGCCCAGTGTTTCGAGGATCTCAACCTCTGCGAAAAGGAGCGAGCGCAACTGAGAGCAGACATTGAAGCAGTCAGAACCGAGCGTGATTGTCCCCCACCTCAATGTCCTCAAATCCAGGTGCTGTGTCCTGCGCCTGCCGCTCCAGCCTCGCAATGTCCTCCGGCGGTAACTGTGGTCTCGTGTGCCCCCTTTCCAGTCCCTACCTCTACAGCTTCCACTGCAGTCTCCACGGCTTCGGCTACTTCGTCCAGTTCTCCCACACCCACAGCCTGCGACAACTCAACAGGCGAAAAACTGGCGAAGGCCAGGGAGGACCTGGAAACCTGCAATAGAGTCGTGAACGACTTGTCGAAGCGACCTACGCCCGAAGAGCTCAAATCTGCCGAGGACGCGAAGAAGCACTGCGAAAAAGAACTCGACGACGTCCGTTCACATTGCTCATCGTCGGATTCCGAAGCCTGCCAGAAGGAGCTGGACTCATTGAAGACCAAATTCACGAGTACAGAGGGAAGGCTCCGAGAAGCCGAGAACAGCAAAGCGAAATGTGTCGCTGATCTCGAATATCTTCGCTCTCATCCGCCGATCACCAGCTCTCAGGACTGCGACAAGGATCGGGAAGCTTTGAAGGCAAAACTCAAGAGCGCGGAGGATGACAATTCGAAGCTTCAGCGCGAAATTCAAGATCTGAGCAGCCGTCCCACCAAAGGCGACCTGGACAAGTTGCAAAAGGAACTCGAAGACGCAAAGCATCTCGTCCAGGATTACCAGCACAGGCTTGAGGATGCGCAAAAGGATGCTCAGCATATCCAACAAGACCTCCAGCAAACCCAAAAGTACCTTCGCGATACGCAGGCAGAGTTGCAAACCGTCGAGAAGTCCCGCGATGAATTCATGAGCAAGTTCGAAACGTCCGAGAAAGAACGAAAACTTCTCGAAGCAAAACTCAAGAGCTTGGAAGAGGGATGTGATTCGCATTCTGCGAAAGAGCTCCAGAATTGCAAAGACAAGCTCAAGTCTGCCGATCAGGGAAAGGCTACGTTGAAGGATTTGCTCCAAGATGTCGAAAAATCCCGCGCTGACTACAAGGTCAAATGGGAGACCTCTGAACGTCAAATCAAGGCCTTAGAAGAGAAGCTTAAAGCGGCACAAGAAAATCAGTCCAGCTGCACGCCTGAATTTATCAAAGAAGCCCAGGAATGCAAGTCCAAGCTTCAGACCGTGAAAGCCGAAAAAAATGCCTTACAGCACCAGCTGACATCCGAAGCGCAAGAGTATAGAAGGAAGCTACAAAAGCTCGAAGCCGAGAAGGATGCCGTACAGCACAAGCTTGATGAGCTGGAAAAACAATGCTCACAGACGAACCCTTCGGACAGCCAGGCACTGCGGGACTGCAAGAACCAGCTTCAGAAGACGCAGAAAGAAAAGGTTGAGATCAATCAGGAAGTCCAGACCACGCACCGGGATGTCAGCAGGCTTGAGCAGCGGTTGAGGATTACTGAGCACGAATCTGATATGCTGGTACTAGAGTTGAAAACAGTGAGCAAAAGAAATGTTGACTTGATTAAGCAGCTAAAGGAAGCCAATGAGCAATGCAACGCGCTTCCACCATCGGCTAAAGAACTGGCTCAGTGTAAAGCAGACCTCCGGTCCACCAAGGGTAAACTCCTAGCATCCCAGGAGACCAACGACAACTTCGCAAGAGCCCTCCGAGAGGTGAAGGCAGAGAGAGATCGACTGGCCAAGAAAGTCAAGGAGCTCACTGATCTGTGTAATGCCACTCCAGCTTCTGCGAAAGAACTCGCTCGCTGCAAAGCAAATCTCCAAGGAATCAAAGCAGAGAGAGATCGACTGCTTGAGAAAATCAAGGAACTCGGCGAATTATGTGATGGTACTTCGACGTCTGCAAAAGATTTGGCCAAGTGCAAAGCAGGCCTCCAATCGACGCAAGGAAAACTCAGAACAGCACAGAGCCAAATTGACACACTGGAGAAAAGGCTTTCAAAGACACAGACTGAAAACACCAAGTTAGTCAAAGAACTAAAAGAACTCAAGGCGCAATGCAATACTCCACCCGGACATTGTGCGAAAGACCTCGTTCAATGCGAGACCGATCTTGAGTCTTCAGAGACGTCACTTCAATCTTCCAAGAAACAGAATAGCAAGCTAGTCAAGGAGTTGGCAGCCTCCAAGGCTCAGTGTGACGCTTCGTTGGGGGGATTGTCGAAGAACTTAAAGTCCTGCAAAGCAGGCCTCGGACAATGCGAGAAGAATCTTCGCGAAGAACACGAGGAGAACGCCGAGCTCGTCAAGGAGTTGAAAAAAGCTACGGAAGAGTGCGATGCCACCTCGGGAGGCTCCACCAAAGACCTCGCTTCTTGTAAGACAGACCTTCGCGCTTCAGAAAAAAGAAGGAAGTGGCTGGCCGAACAAATCGATGAGCTCTCGGGGAAACTGAAAAAGGCTACAGAAGAGTGTGACGCTACGTCAGGAGGCTCGCTCAAAGCCCTCGCATTCTGCAAGGCGGATCTTCGCATCTCTGAAGAGCGGAGGAGGGGGCTCCAGAAAGAACTTCAGGACTGCACGTCGCAGATTCACTCCTCCAAGACCTCCTCACGCACAAGCTCCCATACCTACTCCTCCAAAACCTCCTCGCGCCCAATTCCCACCGGAGACCCATCCGACCCAACTTGCGAACAGTTGTCCTTTGCCGTGGACTTCCTCAAAGCTGAACTGTCCACCTCCCACAAAGAGCGAGTCCTCGCCGAAGACCGCCTCTACCAATGCAACGAGGAACTCCAAAAGCGGCCCGACGAAACCAGTTTGGAAAAAATCAAGATGGAGTGCAAAAACGAATGCAACGTATCCAATCAAAACGGCAACAGGAACCAGAACGGGAAACACAACAGTATCGCCAACGACAACGGCGATTCAATGAACTACGTTACTTATCCGCCACCGACTGAAAGAGTTGCTGACGTGGAGCTTGATGATGACCTCGACCGTTGGAACTTCCCCCAGCATGGACCGGGCTCTTTTGGCTGGCATGAACACTCCAGCTGTGGCCCTGACTCTCAAAAAGGCGAAAGGGACGCGAGTGGACAATTGGACGAGCGCTGTCACAAATCCCCTTACCAGTGGACGCCTTTCCCCAAGCGACCTTCCAAGAAGAACCCCTTCGCTCAGCTCATACGAGGCAAGATGCACGGCCTGGGAGTCTCACTCTGGAACCGCTCTGCAAGAGCGGAAAACCAGACCTCCACCTTGATCGGAGAGATGCCTTCTGAGACGGCATTGCCGGAGGACCTCCTCTCCAAGAAGACCAAGCTTGGAGCGAAAGCAGCGGATCAGTGGCCGACGAATTCGAGGAGTGGTTGCTTCAATCTTCTCTCCTACGACGTTGCTCAGGCTACGGTTGGCATCACGCCGGATGGTCAGGCCCGCATTGGGGGTTCATATGATACTACAGTCTTCTGCATGATGGACGGTGTTTTGAACGCGGTTGGGATGAATGGATGCTACTTCAATGGCTTGACGAGCCAGTTCCTGTGCAGCCCTAGTCCTCCGATTGGTAAGTCCACAATCTCATTTTTGACTCGATTTTCAATTCGAACAACAGCAGTATCAAATGCATTAAGCTCACGACTCAACACTTACACACTCATCAGCTGCGCCCTATTTCTCCATCACAAACAGCCAAATGGCCTACTTGGGCCAATCTACATTCAACGCATGTCTCACCCCCAGCATCGCTTTCCCCGAACGCGCCAACAACGAGACCGCCGGCAAGACCATCGTCGACAAATCCATCGACCCCCTTCCTATCGGCGGTGCTCTCGGCCCCGTCCTAAACTCCACAGCTACTCTCACCCTCAACAACACCATCCCGGTCAGCCGAACCTCCCCTGAGGCCCCCATCGACACGTGCACCCAAAACTGCACCGAAGACGTGCACTACTACGACACGGACATCGCCGTCGAGTACAACGTTTTCTTCAATGAGCCAATCGCGTTTGACGGTACCTGCGTGCCGCTGAGGCTATTTGCAAGGAGAGTCGGGTGGATTCCGGCCATAGTGCAGCGGGCGGAGATGGAGGGTACCGCAGAGGCGCCCAGTATTATGGATTTGGGGAAGAGGTGGCAGCCGGTGAAGCTGCATTCGGGGTTCTATTCGGCAGGTGAGAGGGTTATGCCCAGCTTGAGTTTCATGGTGCTTTTCGTCGTTTTGGTTGCCGTCTTGAGGAAACTATTGTAAAAGAAATATTTGGGAAGAGATATCGATGCTAAGAACACGACGAGAAAAAGGGGATTGGAGGACAGCGGGGTTCCACCAAAAAAAGATCTTGGACGGCATCAGGATTTTTCAGGACTTGTGGAGTTTCCTTCCCATTGGTGTAATTTTTCAGTTTTGCTCACTGGATTCTTTCCGTGAGATCCGAGTCTAATACTTTAGTGACCTTCCTGGTAGGCTGGCTTGTTTCCCAGACGGTGTCAATATCCTAGTGATAACCGTAGATACCTTCTTAAAAGTAATAATTCATGCTAGTTTCACACTGTCATGCTGTCCTCTTTTAACAGGGAGTTATCTTCCATGGTCATCCACTCACTGATGCAGTGTAACCGTCCTTCCAAGCACCAGAGGCACATGGAAATGGTATCTCAATAGCTGCATCCCTTCATCATATCATTGCCCCCCTGATTGTTCAGTTTCACTCGCTGGCTGACTCTGCACCTGCCCACCTTGCTTCTCCCAATCCAACCAACTCCCCCGATATTCTCCAACGCTCTCATACCCCGCTTGCAAGGCCAACTGTGCCGCCGAGCTACTCCTCACACCAGCCTTGCAATAGAACACGACGTGTTTGCCGATGGGCGGCTTCTGGAACCCAAATTTGTCTTCAAACTCCTCCGGCGACAGGAACAGCGCGTCGGGTTGTGAGACGATGGGGATGTTGAGCGCGGCGGGGATGAAGCCCTGTTCGTATTCATGGGGCTCGCGGACGTCGATTATGAGGGTGCTTTCGGCGGGGTTGGAGACGATTTCTTTAACCTAGGGGGAGTTGGGTCAGTCGATAGTGAGGGAGGGGTTAGGGAAGGGCGAGTGCATACGCCTTCGTAGTCATAGACTTTGCTGGTACTTGAGGAGGATGAGTGGCATCGGATTTGCTGGACACGGTATATCGGGAGTTGCGGTATCGATCTGGCGGCGGCGTGTTGTGTTGATGGATTCTTGGGGAGGATGGAGCTTTGGCGGGGGAGACTGGAGGTGAAAGCGCGCGAAGACAGGCGGAGGAAGGCCCTTCGAGACGCCATATTCTCTCAACATAGATGATGAGATTCCAGGTTTGAGTACCACTTCACGACTCCAATGTTGGTGGATTGTTGTTGCTTTTGTGTCTATGGACCTTGGGTTGGAAGCTCGCTCGTGTCGTCATTGTGAGATTAGACGGAGAGCTTCAAGCTTGTGAGTGGAGCGTGAGCTCGAGCTCCACTGCGGCTTAGTAATCGCTGAACAGCGGCAACCGGGACCCTCATGGGACGACGGGAGACGGGACGGGAGACGGGACTTTGATGACTCCTGAACCATTCTATCATTCTCAACTCCAGAACGTGAGAAAGCCAGTACCAATGCCACATAGCGTCTGCACGCACAGGTTGTATTCTATGCAGGTTTCATTTTGAGATTGAGTATTGTACACGGTCGGCATAATTTACTAACCATCCAGAACTGCCAGCATCTCTTTCACACTGGCGAACTTCTTCCTCTCTTTTCCAGCTGCTTTTCCCCTTTCTCTCTCGGCCCAGTCAATTTCCTTCCAATCTTCCCAGCTCACAACCCTCAAGCCCTTCGCTTCGGACTCCCTTTTCAAAGCCTCCCACCCGAACCGAGCCTCCTGCTTCGTGTTGTTCCAGGAACGTGCGCTCTGCTCCAAGTCTATGTGCATGGCATCAGCAGTCGCAAAAGCATCATTCATTGTAGTAGCTATCACGCCCGTCGGGCCCGTTTTGACCCAGCCCGCAGCGTACAACCCCGAAACGTGTGCAGCAGGAAGTGAACCAGGGCCTCGGAAAGGATTGATGATGCGGCCAGATGCGTCGTTCGGGATGATTCCCTGTTTTTTGTCGAACAAGACACCTAGCTTGGAGAGACCGGGGATGGGAGTGGATTTGTATCCCACAGAACGGAATGCGGTAGACGTTGGTATTTCGACAGTGTCACCTGCGGATACTACTCGGGCTGACTTATCAAGATAGTCCACGGTTGGAGCATACCGGTTGGCAGAGAAGGCGATGCTACTCAGAAATCCAGAGTCTGATTCTGATTCGAAGGAAGCTGGAGAAAGGAGGAATCGCAACGCCCAAGACTTGGTGTATGGGACAGAGGGACTTGATGATGTGCCTTCTGCCAGCAACCGCATCAGCCTTTTCTCACGTCGGGGAAGGTCTTCAATTTTCTCGGGAAGGTATCGCCGATGCAATTGGGAGAAAAAAACGGAAGGAAGTGTCATCAGCTCGCGGACCTCCTTTATGGTGAAGGCAGCTTGCATAGGACCTCTTCTTCCAACGATCTGCACGTTTCTGATCTTGCTTTTCGACAGCGCTTCAGCGGCATAGTCAGTGATGTCCGTCTTCCGAAGATGCTCTACATCTGTTAGAAGAATCCGGGCGACATCCAAGGCGACATTTCCATGTCCGATGATGACGGCAGTATCTCCAGTGTCAAGCATAGGCTTCAGATGGGCGTATTCGGGCAGTCCATTGTACCACCCAACAAATGCTCTGGCAGAGTAAACTCCTTCCAGATCTTCGCCTGGAACGCCCAAGTTCTTGTCTTCGGATGCTCCGTAGGCGAAAAGAATTGCATCGTAATGCGGTCGCAAAGTATTCAGCGAAAGATCATGGCCGACGTTAATGTTGCCGAGGAAGTTGAAATTTGGTGAAGACGCAACCTCGTCGAATGTATCTTGACAATTCTGAGCTCGAATTAGCCGGCTGTTCATCTGCTCTGTCGTAGTTGCGAAGGATAGGCTCACCTTTACCTCCGGGTGGTCTGGCGCAACTCCGTAGCGCACCAGACCATAAGGCGCGGGCAGTTTCTCGTACATGTCCACCACTGCATCCTTCGACTTCTTCATCAGTCTGTACGCCGCATAGAAACCCGCCGGACCAGATCCAATGATAGCCACCCGAGGAGGGGGCCGTCCAGCCACTGGCGCATTATTGTTGCTGTAAGGACGTTTGCTGACTCGGAATACTTTGGGCGGTTGACTTGTGCTCAGGCGCGAGCATGAGCGACAGACGAACGGAATTGGGCGACCGAGTGACATTGCAAACAGCTTCTTAGTATGAGAGCACGCTCGAGCAGCAGCGCGAAGACCATGTTCAAGTCACGTTCACGTTCTGATATAATTTCTGCGGCGGAAGGGTCACGTGCTCGTGTTATCTGTCTTTATCGATAAGCACCAACCGATTGTTGCTCTGGCATTCCGCCACTATTTGTAAATCATCCCGACAGTCTTGCGCCGCATTCTCGACCACTCGCATCTCCCGACAAGTCTCCAAAGAACATTCCTGGCCATATAACCCTCTCTTCACACAGACACATTCTTTACTGAACGACCCTCCATTCCTTCGCTCAGCATGGGCGGCGGTCAACCGTACATGTACAACTCGGCGCCGAGTGCCCGCTACTCTGCGCTGTTCCCAGAGAAGCCCTTCAACCCCAAGGCCTTCACCGAAGCCAGCTATGCGCCCAAGTCAAAGCCAAAACCGAAGCCTGAGGGGCCTCTTCTGAACTTCAACCGCCATCCGGACAGTTACGTGATTGTGCCGTACGGCCAGACCGACTTCAAACCCATGAATCCTAAGGCGAAGATCCACATCAAGTGGACACGATGGGTACAGCAAGGCTTCAGGGTCACGCAAATGCTCGGCGCCATTGGGATCCTCATCTGTGGCATCTGCATTCGAGGCACCCAAGACACCGAGGGCTGGGTCATCAGGCTTCCGGTGCGTATCTAGCGCGAGCGACAGTCTTGCGCAAACCTCCAGCTAACAGAGGTATAGCCCGGCGCCGACATGGCCGTCACTCTTTACGCTATCTACCATCTTTGTCGGGCGGCTAAGCACCGCACCCCCGCAAGTTCTGCTAGCTATCACTTGTTCTCGCTCATTCTCGACTGCGGCTTCATACCCTTCTACGTCTTCATCGCCATCATGTCAAATCGCAACTTCCAGGAGAAGTCAGGTACTACAGGGCGCTGGAGAACCTTCTTCGCAACCGACGAGGCAACGAATGCGATCCTAATGGCTACATGGCTGGCTGCATCCGTTCAAGGCGGTCTCCATCTGATCTCTGCCGCTATGGATCTGTATTTGCTCCTGGCTTTCCGGAAGATATCGCATCTCCCGCCAGATATGAATCCTTTGGAAGACAACCTTACTTCTCGCCGCAAGTCCAAGCACAAGTATAAGAACTCTTCCCTCTCCATCTCAGCGCCCATTTCGGTCGAGAAGCGCGACAGCGCCATGACGGGCAGCACTTTGTCCGTGAGCCAGCCGAGCAATGTGTCCAAGTCTCACGAGTCCCTGTATGAAGACCAATCTGTGTCCTTCTTCCAAAGCCGTATTGGATCTGATCCCAGCTTTTCCCCGCACAATCCTCGAACGGCTCGTCTTTCTCGTCCCGATCAGCCTCAGCGCAATTCGTTCCTAGGCCCCTCGGACGCCGAGTCTCGCCCACAGTCAGCCCGCAACTCTTTTAACAACACTTCGGCGTTGAGCCTTCAGCAGCCTTCGCAAGACTCTGACGAGGGCGATGATGAAGACGCCCGAGAGTTCAATCGTTCGCAAGCCTATGCCGCTTTGTCCGCCCATAAGACGGCCACCATGTCGTCGAACGTCTTTGCCAGCAAACCATACGATCCCAATGCGTGGAATACACCGACCATGTCTTCCGATATCTTTGCGACCAAGCGTCTGCACAACCAGGCTCGACCACTGGGAATGAATCCGCCCACGCCTCCCCCAAAGACGCACAATTACTCCAAATCTAACCCGACCAATCTCCATCCTGCAAGCAAATGGGAGATCCACGACGATAATCTCCACGCGAACCACGGTCGAGATGTCTCTTCCAACTACGACGATCACGCAGACACGCACTCCGTCAGCTCCCTTGCGACATCCAACTATCCCGATCCCATGCACCGTGCCAATTCCCACAACTCCGAAGTCTCGGCCTTGGAAGACGACGCCGCTCCTCAACTTCCTCAGCACTCGCGCCCGTGGCACAAATACACGCGTCCGCAATCTCAATACGGCGCTCCCAGCACTGGCACCAGCTCCCCAGGCTCTTCCGTGCGCGCTGGAACCCCCAAGGGTAAATTCTACGGTGATCTCAGTGCAGCGACTATGGGCGTTCGTGGAAGCTCTCCGCTCCACGACCGGTCTAGCCCTGAAAGGAACCAGCAGCATCAGCAGCAGAGGCCGTATACGTATTATGGTGGCCAGACGCAAGGGCAGACGGCTTCGCCTACTACGGATAAGTGGCACCGCGGTCCGCATCCATTCTCATCCCGTGGCAGGAGAGACTCGGATCAGAACGGCAAAGGCAATGGCACAATGATTGGGAAGACGGAGAGGCTGGATTGGGCTAGTGCGAGCGGAGGCGGAAGCCCAACACGGGTGGTTAGTAGGACGGGCGTTGATGGTGACTTGGGGTTGATGGGGAACAATAGGAGGAGAGAGGTTAGTGGGAAAGTCGCTGAGGAGGGCAGGGTAGGCGGCGATAGAGCTTGGGGTGGATGGGGAAACGGACTGACGCAGCGGAAGGTCAGCGGGCTGTCTTAAGTGCAACGGCTTGGAGTCTGAGGATTGGAGGTTCCTGGCGGGGAAAGGCGATGGGTTCTTTAATGGAGATGTCCCTGATGTTTGGGTCACCTAGTAGAGACGCTTACGTCACGTACATACGATCAAGGGTTGCGGAGGGAGTTGAATAGCTGGCGTTCTGTTTGGATATCTTTTTCATCTAGGTAATGTCGAAGATAAGTACCAGTGCGTGTACCTGTATAAGACCTCTCTTCGTTCCATGCTTGCACTAGGCAGATGCAGAAAGCTGGCAATCATGAGCTGGAATAGATGGTTTGAACAAGATGTCCCGCTCTCGATGCGCTAGGGTGGAATGGGCTGAAGAAGGGACGGGAAGCCTCGGTGAGAACAAGTATGGCTGGAAGAGTTGCAGAGACGAGGCAGATTCTTCGTGCACTACCTCATCGGTGAATGTAAGGAAACAAGCCTCTCCTGAAACTGATAATTTCCTACGCGAACCGGACTAGAATCTCGGACTGTGTTTATATTCACCGCGAACTTGTCAGCATTCAGTTCATCTGAACCTGGCACTGCGTGAATATCGCTTGGGTTGGTGTGCGCTTTGCCATTGCCAGTTACCCCTTTTCGTCTTTGCTCTTTGTCTTTCTCAGTATTCATCAGCCAGCAAGCGGCCATTGAACCTACTAAAGCGCATCTGAGCCTCCCTGTTCTGCCTCCTCCGTGCTTCGGTAAGCACTCGCTTCTGCTTCTCTCTGGCTAGATTTCTCTGGTCATGCTCGCGGTCCATCATACGTGTACAAAAGACGGATTCACCGCTGAGTGGTTGTTCAAGGCCGTTCCTTGCGCGTACAAGATTTTTTGTCCTGGTTAGAAGGCGAAACCCTCCCTGAGAATACTCCGGATCCCCATCAAAACATAATCTCCATACAGCACGATAGCTTGCAGGGAGTAGCTGGAAAAACATGGGGGGTGCTTCAAGTTCCCCCGCCAAGAAGGCTGCACCTTCTTAGATGTAAGTCCAAGGCAAAGGAGGATTTCGCATGCAATTGAGTTCCAGTATAGAATGGAGGAGCTTTCCATCGGCATCAAAACGTTTGGGAAGAAGAAACGTTGTGGGAAGTTGTAAATCGATTGTCATGGCCAACTTGAAGGGGCCGAAGGGCTTTTCTTGGGCTTCGGAATTACCAGTCACACGATTACATTCAAAGGCGAGCCGCTCGAAGACCTGCGACGGCTGTTACCAGGAAATCAGAGGGAGTTGTGAAAGACTTATCAGAAGGGCTTCGGGCTCAAGACGAAACCAGACCACTGGAAGATGTTATGGAATATTGAAATGTGGAACATTATTAGTGGAGGAATAAAGTTGGCCTAAACGGCGAAAGAAGGTGGCCAAATTGGGCGAGTGGAAATTGGAAAAGAGAAGTGTTCGTAAAAGAGGATCACACATGGACTGGGCAACATTTGATTGCACGAATCTAGAGGGGAGTCATCCAAGGGGACAGAAATGAAGGAGCGAACGACACGACACAGCACAGTAGTGTCATATCGTCTCTCTTTTGAGATATAATCCAATGTATGACGACATAGCATGTTCACTCTCTTCGTGGTGAGTCAGTTCTTCTTGGTCCAGCATGAAGCCCGTCCTGTAAAACTCTTTGAGCAAGCTTAAGTTAACATCGTCCATCGTAATCTCTACTTCTTCCCCGCATCCTCTTTCAAGCTGACGATTTGGTTCAGCACAACCCTTTCTCCCTCTCTCTCAGGGTCAATCGCAAAGTAGCCAGTCCGGACCGCCTGGAACCTCACCAGCTCGTCACTCCCACCTTCCACCTTTTCCTTGCCCTTCATGACCTGCTCCAAGCCTTCTTCAATTACCGCATCCTTGCAGATAATCTCGCTTTCCGGATTCAAGTCATCTGTGTAGCCTCCTGTCTTCCAGTCAAGACCGTTTGGCTCTTCGCACTTGAACAGTGTATTGTATTGACGCGCAGTAACGGGTTTGGAAGAAGTTGCGGAGACCCAATGGATGTAAGCTTTCGGTTTTTCAGCCTCAATCTTGGAGGCCTTGATTTCTGAGACCCGGCCTGCGGAGTCTTTGGAGAACGAGGTGGCTTTAATTGCGAAAGGAACGTTCAGGAGTCCAACGATTTTGCCAGGAGTTAGGCGGAAGAAATCTGGGTCATCAATTTCTCGGAAGTCGCTTCGATCGATATAGAGGGTTTGAGTAAGGGGAACTTTTCTGGATTCACCATCCGGTTTCTTGGGATCGAAAGGGACGTTGAGATCTTCCCGATGATCGGGTGGCAAATCTTCTATTATGACTTTGATAGGATCAAGCACAAGCATTAGACGAGGAACGTTGCGCTCGAGATAGCGGCGGATCGTTGCCTCAAAGCGAGCCGCTTGAATTGTCGTGAGAGCGTCAGTGACACCGAGTTCAGAGACGAATTGGAGGAGAGCTTCGGCTGGAACACCGCGGCGACGAATACCCACTAGAGTATACAGTCGAGGGTCATCCCACCCCCTTACGGCAGGCGGGATGGTTTTGGTAGTGATCGTCCCATCTGCACCAGTGGCTTCCACTGTAGCCCCCTTGACAAGCATAGCAATGCGGCGCTTAGACAGGATAGAGCCGGTGACATTCAGACGGCCGTATTCCCGCTGCATGGGGCCCTTTTCTTCCGACTTTGGTTTCTTCAAGTCTAGAATCTCGAGTTCCCAGTCGTACGACGTCCGAGAGAGGTAGAATTCAGTGGTACAAAGAGAATGTGAAATCTCTTCGAACGCGTCGCAGAGACAGTGGGTGAAGTCATAGGTCGGGTATATTCGCCACTTGTCTCCAGTGCGATGATGATGGTTCTTCTCAATAACTCGATACGCCGCAAGATCCCACATTTGCGGATTGCCCTCGTTCGGATCGGTCAGGCTTTGTTTGAGTCGGAGGTGAGCTTCTCCTGCTTTGTACTTGCCGTCCCGCATGGCTTGGAATTCAGTGAGCGACTCTTCTATCGGCCTCTCTCGGTGCGAGCAAGCGAAACGCCTCCCCCGATTGTCCCTCCCTCCACGCTGAAGATTGACCTCGTCCTTCGTGCAATGGCACACGTATGCCTTGTCTTTTTTGATCATGTCTTCTGCCAGATTGTACAGCCTGTCAAAGTGGTCGCTGCTATGTGTAATCTTGTACGGTTCAAAGCCCAGCCAATGCACCATCTCTTTGATGGCTGTAAAATATATCTCCTTCTCCGCGTCAGGGTTCGTGTCGTCGAAGCGAAGAAAACAGACTCCGTTGTAGTGCTTCGCAAAGCCGAAGTTGACAGCAATAGCCTTTGCGTGGCCAATGTGGAGGAAGCCATTGGGCTCTGGGGGGAATCGTGTGCGGACTGAGACGGGTTTCTCCTCGTACACTCGCTTCAACCAGCCTTCAGCGAAAACACTAGACGGCTCTGAAGATTTTGAAGGAACTGGCTTTGATCGCAGAGCCATCTCTGCCTTTTTTGCTTTGGCCTCTGCCTTCTTGCGCTCTTTTTCAAGGGCCCTTTTTGAAGGCCCCTTTGAATCTTCAGGTGGGGTGGGTTCTGGCATTGGACTGACGGTATCTTCGAGAGCAAGGGCGGTGGTAATTAGGCAATGGGTACAAGTTGGAATCTTGAAGAGGAAGATCGTCGGTAGAGAGGAGGACGAGAGGAGGAGTGATACTCTACGGGATTTGGGGTTGGGGGTTGTGTGAGTCAAGTGTCGGAGAGGTGCAACAGAACCCAAGATGTACGGCACCGCCACACTACCGCCACATATCTCCTCGCACCGCCACACCAAGCCCTCCCGGCCAGAGCGGGTGGCTCAGTACTCCGTACCAACTTAGTCAGTGCAGGTGGACTCCGACAGTCGACTCCCCCGTCTCCAACAGTCCTATCCCATCACCACCAGAGCCGCAACGAGCGCCGAGTCAACACCACCACCACCGGCAACCCTCTCTCCACCATGCCGCCCCTCGTCGACAACTCCCAGATCAAGGCGGCCACCCTCCACAACCCCCTCCCTCTCAGTCTCCACGCCTACGTATGGCCGTATCTATTAGTCTGGCCTGTTTTCTTCGCCGTATACCTCTCGCCCGAGCGCTACGAGAAGCATCTCCAGTCCCAAGAGTGGACCTTCGTCTGGTCCGGCGCCATCATCACCCTCCAGTCCCTCACATGGCTCACCACGAAATGGAACGTTGACATCCGCTCTCTGTTTACAACCACAAAGGCAAAGCATGTCCGCACCGCCACGCTGATCAAGGTTGTCCCCATCGCGAACGCCGGCTCCCCTGAAATCTGTACCCTCAAGCGCGACAATGTCGGCGGAAAGAAGAGCACCTCGTTTCTCTTCCAGAAGCGGCGCTTTCTGTACGATGAGCAGAGGGCCTGCTTCGCGCCGCTATCCTACACCCTCGACGAAGACCCGACGCCGTTGATCAAGACTTTCCAGGAGTCCAAAGGCTTAACTTCGGCGAGCGAGGTCCAGCGCATCCATGAGCATTATGGCGACAACACCTTCGACATTCCTGTTCCCACCTTCACCGAGCTTTGGAAAGAGCATGCCGTCGCACCCTTCTTCGTCTTCCAGATCTTCTGCGTTGGCTTGTGGCTGCTCGATGACTACTGGTACTACTCGCTGTTCACCCTCTTCATGCTGGTCGCGTTCGAAAGTACCGTGGTTTGGCAGCGTCAACGTACTCTGAACGAATTCCGAGGAATGAGCATCAAATCATACGACATTTGGGTGTACAGGCAGCAGAAGTGGGAAGATATTCAGAGCGACAAGTTGCTTCCCGGCGACCTAGTCTCTGTGGGACGTACGAAAGAAGACGGCGGCGTGGCTTGTGACATGCTTCTAGTGGAAGGCTCTGCTATTGTCAACGAGGCCATGCTTTCGGGAGAAAGCACACCGGTGTTGAAAGACTCGGTTCAGTTGCGACCTGGAGACGCCCACGTCGAACCGGAAGGGCTGGATAAAAATTCTTTCCTTTTCGGAGGCACAAAAGTGCTCCAAGTCACCCATGGCATGAACAACGAAGACGGATCGGAGACCATTCAGAAGGTCGCGTCTGGCGTCCCTCAACCTCCCGACAACGGTGCGATGGCCATCATCACCAAGACAGGATTCGAGACGAGCCAAGGTAGCCTTGTCCGTACAATGATTTTTTCCACTGAACGTGTCTCCGCCAACAACGTCGAGGCTCTTTTGTTTATCTTGTTCTTGCTCATGTTCGCCATTGCTGCGTCCTGGTATGTGTGGACCGAAGGCGTTGCGAAAGACCGGAAGCGATCGAAGCTACTTCTCGACTGTGTCCTCATCGTTACAAGTGTCGTACCGCCAGAACTCCCAATGGAGCTGAGCTTGGCCGTCAACACCAGCTTGGCAGCTTTGAGTAAGTACGCTATCTTCTGCACCGAGCCCTTCCGCATTCCATATGCCGGTCGAGTTGATGTAGCTTGCTTTGACAAGACCGGTACGCTTACTGGCGAGGATCTCGTCGTTCATGGCATTGCTGGTCTGTCTTTGGGCGAAGAGGGTGCGAAGGCCGAGGCAGATGGCGCACAATCTCATCTTATTCCCGTTCTCGAAATTGGCCCCGAAACTACCCTTGTACTGGCAACTGCGCATGCTCTCGTCAAACTTGACGAAGGCGAGATCGTAGGAGAGCCCATGGAAAAGGCTACACTCGAGTCCCTCGGCTGGGCGCTGGGCAAGAATGATACCCTTACCGCAAGCTCGAAATCCGCTGCGAGTGGAAAAGCATACGCGACTCACGCCGACATCGTACAAATCAAGAGAAGGTTTCAATTCTCATCAACATTGAAGCGACAAAGCTCCGTTGCGACTGTAGTCACGACAAACAAGCAAACCCAAAAACGAACCAAGTCATCTTTCGCCGCCGTGAAAGGTGCACCTGAGACAATACGAAGCATGCTGGTCGATACCCCACCCAAGTACGAAGAGACATTCAAGCATTTCACTCGTAATGGATATCGAGTCCTTGCACTTGCTTACAAGTACATGGCAACCGATGGAGAGTTTGGCCAGAATCGTATTAACGGCCTCAAGCGAGAAGAAGTCGAGTCCGAACTCCGTTTTGCTGGCTTCCTCGTCTTACAAACACCGTTGAAGGAGGATGCCAAAAGGGCTGTACGCATGCTTAATGAGAGCAGTCATAGGGTTGTCATGATCACTGGCGATAACCCATTGACTGCTGTCCATGTTGCGCGACAGGTTGAGATTGTCGACCGGGACGTCTTGATCTTGGATGCCCCTGAGAACGACAATTCTGGCAAAAATCTCGTATGGAGAAGTGTGGATGACAAGTTCAGCATTGCCGTTGACCCAACTCAGCCACTGGATGCAAAGATCATGGACACTAAGGATCTTTGCGTAACCGGATATGCACTCGCCAAGTTCAAGGACCAGCCCGCATTCAAACAACTCCTCCGACATGCATGGGTCTATGCGCGTGTATCACCAAAGCAGAAAGAGGAGATTCTCCTCGGGTTGAAGGAGGCCGGTTATACAACACTCATGTGTGGAGACGGCACCAACGATGTTGGGGCTCTGAAGCAAGCACACATTGGCGTGGCTCTGCTGAACGGCACCCGTGAGGATCTCGAGAAAATTGCCGAACATTTCCGGACCACCAAAATGCGTGAAGTCTACGAGAAGCAAGTCTCGTTGATGGCTCGTTTCAATCAGCCCACACCTCCTGTCCCTGTCATGATAGCACATACCTACCCTCCAGGTCCCACAAATCCACACTACGAAAAGGCAATGGAGCGAGAGCGCCAGAGGAAAGGCGGTGCTCCCCCAGCGCCTGTCGCTACGCCAGCGTCCAACGGCACGCTCACAGCGAACAGTCAGGTCACGCAAAGTAATGGCAATCTCACCCCAGCTCAGCATCGACAAGAGCAAGCTAAGCAAAAGGCGATGGCTATGTCCGAGAAACTCACCCAGACTATGATGGAGAGCGAAATGGATGAAAACGAGCCTCCTACCATCAAGCTTGGTGATGCGTCAGTCGCCGCCCCTTTCACCAGCAAGCTGTCCAATGTGGTTGCCATTCCCAATATCATCCGACAAGGTCGCTGCACTCTTGTTGCAACTATTCAGATGTACAAAATTCTCGCCTTGAACTGCTTGATCAGTGCATACAGCTTGAGTGTTCTTTACCTCGATGGTATCAAATTTAGTGATGGGCAGGTCACGATCAGCGGCATGATGATGAGCGTCTGTTTCCTTTCCATCTCCCGCGCCAAGGTAAATTCTCAACTTTCCAGAAGCGAACCCAGCTAATCATGCAAAGACTGTCGAGAATCTCTCGAAAGAACGTCCCCAACCCAACATTTTCAATCCGTACATCATTGGTTCTGTCCTTGGCCAGTTCGCCATCCATATTGCTACACTTATATATATCTCCCAATACGTGCAGCGGACCGAGCCGTAAGACCTCCCATTATCAAGTTGACTTGATTCGATCTAACCGCTAAGCAGAAAGGACCCCAACATCGACCTCGAAGCCGAGTTTGCTCCTTCTCTTCTCAACAGCGCCATTTACCTGCTCAACCTTATCCAGCAGATCTCCACATTCGCTCTGAACTACCAAGGCAGACCCTTCAGAGAGTCTATTCGCGAGAACAAGGGCATGTACTGGGGCCTAGTCGGAGTTGCTTTCATTGCCTTTTCTGGCGCCACAGAGTTCATTCCTGAACTCAACGAGAAACTTCGCCTTGTGCCGTTCACCACGGAATTCAAGGTGACGATGACGGCGGTTATGATCCTAGATTATGCCGGTTGCTGGATCATCGAAAAGGGTCTCAAGGCGCTGTTTAGTGATTATAGGCCAAAGGACATTGCAGTCAGGAGGCCTGATCAAATCAAAGCCGAGGAGGAGAGGAACAAGAAGGAGGCCGAAGAGGAGCAACGAACGAAGGATGAGGAGGCGGTGGCAAAAGCATAGATCGGCTGTGAATTGTATGCATAGGATGTCATGATGAGTTTATAGATTCCGAAATCCGTAGATGAACCTTCTCCTCACTCTCAATTCAGAGTCTCGTTGTTGGTTTCGAGTACCATTCCATTGTATAGGTATAGGTAGGTTGGTACTAGGTAGACTCTTCAGCTGCAATTTTGCTCGGGATAGAGTTTCGGGATGCTGAAACGCAGCATGCCTGAGCAACTGGCTCTGAAAACATCCTCCAAACACTGCTCATCTCACTCCGCTGTCATGCTACCATTCAAGGCTCAAACACTGCCCTCGACCTTTGTAACCGAGTGCTGTATCGCGGAAGTGTTTCCTTTGCCATGAATTCCTGAAACTTCCGTCTGGACTTTTTGGTTTCCTGTCTGCTCGCCATGTCGGACTGCGCTCGTCCCGTTCTTGCCCCGCTCTGGTCGCACTTCCTTCATTTATTCCACGGGCACGGTGTTGTAAAGCTCATTTGATTGTTTTTCATATACATCGTCTATTCGCATCACTACAATGCTCAACGTCTCCAGCCGCGCCAACCTCTGTCTCGCATTCTCGGTCCTCGTCCTCTGCATCTTCGGCCTCCTCTACATCTTCGAAGGCCCGCCCGTCTCCTCAAACTCCATCCTCTCCGCGCTGCAGAATGACATCCGTCGACATGCGGTGACTTTTGAGCAGCACCTTGAGTTCTACGACCTGACCACAGCCGGGGACGGTAATTGGAGCACGATTCTACCCAACAATGGCGGCTTCGTCGTCCAGAAGCAGAGAGGAGGCTCTTACTCCATGGCGGGGATTACAATGTTCCATCAGTTGCACTGCCTGCAGATGATCAGGGGAGGGATTCAAGAGTTGGAGAGTGAAACGAAGAGGCTAAAGCTAAGGCAGGTGACTGGGAGACACGGGGATGAGGAAGATGAGCATACCATTCCAGATCCGGGAACTACGGGAGAGGATGAGGATGATGACGAGGCTGTTTCTGAAGGCATCCATGATGGTGGACACGGTGGGACACATGACAGCAAGCATTGGGTCCATTGCTTGGATTATCTCATGCAGGTACGTCCAACAGTCATGAGGGAAAGCGAACCGAAGCAGCTCGGCTTACTCTATGGCAGGGGATACTCTGCGCTGCCGATGGCACCATCGAGGGAGCTCACGATGGTCCCAACGGAGCACTTCGCATTGATGGGTATGGCGTAACACACCAATGCCACAGCTCGAACAAACTGTTTGAGATGGCAGGATCACATAGCCCTTTCGCTCAGCAGTTCAGCTGATCGGTCAGCATACTTTTTGTACAAAACGAACCAATCTGTAGAAACTTCGAGCCGAGTCGTATTTCGGTTTCCCTGACATTTCTCAACAGCATCATACCGACTTCTCGTACTTCTCCCTGATCTGTTGGTCGTATCTCAAGTATGCCCCCAAGAGCACCTGGGCACTCGTAGCCACATCCTCTTCCCTGCAGAACTCAGCAGGATGATGACTAATGCCGTCCTTGCATCTCGCAAAGATCATGGCCGTCGGGATGATTTTGCTCGTGTATACAGAATCATGGCCAATGTGGCTTACCAGCTCCATATCGCAGCCTTCCCTTTTCGCGCTGCTTCTTATGCACTCCTTCATTGTTTCATCAAACTGAATCTCTTTGCTCGTCCATTTGTGCTCCATCACCATGTCCAAGTGGCACTCGTTCCGTATCTTTTCAAACTGCTTCTTGCATTCGGCAACAACAACACTCATGTGCTCATCCGTCATGCATCTCAAGTCCAATCCGATCTTTACTTTCCCGGCGATCGTGTTGAGACTCTGAGGACTGCTCTGGATCCACGCGACGGTTGCTCTTGCGCCTAATCTGCCACTTTCCAGTCTTTCATCCGTAACAATGTTGTTCGCCGCCGCGATGATTTTACTAGCACCGAGCAATGCATCCTTCCTCTCGTTCATAGGCGTACTGCCCGCATGGCCCTCGCGGCCCAGCAAGGTAACGTAGTACCACTTGATACTCTCCACGCCTCTGACCACCGCAATGCTTCTCTCGGCCCGATCCAGCAGCGGGCCCTGCTCTATGTGGACCTCAAAGTGCGCCAGAAGTGGGTTCTTCTTGAAACTACAAGGAGTCTCTCCAAGATAGCCAGTCTTCTCCAATTCTTCTTTGACGCTGATGCCATCATCATCCTTCAATCCCCATGCACTTTCGAGCGAGATTTCTCCGGCCCAAACACCAGAGCTCTGCATAGCTTGTGGGAACCTCGCCCCCTCTTCGTTCGTCCAGTTGACCACGGCAAGTGGCGCATAGGTTTCCACGCTGTTCTCATGTAGCGTCGCCAGCACCTCCATGCCACAAGTTATACCGAGGATACCATCGTACTTCCCGCCCGTCGGCTGGGTGTCGAGGTGACTCCCAATAGCTATTGGAGGTAGGTGGTTGTTCTGGCCGGGACGGATGGCGAAGATGTTGCCCATCTGGTCGATTTTGTGGGAGCAGCCGAACTTGGACGTCTCGGAGACGAACCAGTCGCGGGCGAGCTTGTCATCTGCATTGAGAGCGACACGATTCATGCCACCACTGGCGGTCGAGCCCCATGTGCAGGCGGCGGCGAGGGTTGCGTTGGTGCGGGTCGAGGAGGTGCGCAGGGAGGAAGGGTCAATTGGGGGGCGCATGGTGGATTGATAGGGACGAGGCTTCAAGACGTGCTGCTCTATGCTGGGCTGAAGAGGAGCCCAAGTGCAATTGACGTGACGAAGCCATGGTTGCAGACGTCTTGAAAGAAGGTTGAAGTACTCGGTACGGAGTAGTCGTCGCAGAAAGCTCCGCTCCGCTACCTCTCGACAGCTCGGATAAGATAAGAAATTCCGATAAGACTCTCATGCACGTGCTAGACCGATAAGGAGGCACCCTCACGTGACGCTTCCCTCGAGACGAAGACGTCGACGTCCTCGGAACCTTTTCTGATTGTCGCCCAGTATTGGGTGCTACGTTGTTGTTGGACAGGTGTTCTGGAAAGGGACTGTGGGCTTGCCTGAGGGCTGCTTGTGAATTCTCTTGGGTGCATGATGCTTCACTTGGTCCGAGCCAGCAGCGAAAGTTGACACAGAAGAAGAGCAGTAAAGAGGACATCATTTTCAATACCAGGTGGTGCGTACAAAGACAAAGACAGTCAGAATCCGCCAAACTCTACATTCGAGTCGGAACTAAACAGCAAGCCTCATTTTAGCGGTGGCGGCTGCGGCGCCGGCGTTGTTCCCCTATATAGAAATCAGTCGCTGACTTTGTCTTGTCATTCGGACGTAGTTTGTCATACCTTGCCTTTCCCCTTGTTTCCCTTGCCTTTGCCGTTGCCATTTCCCTTCCTACATCATCCCGTCAGGTGTGTGTCGTTGATGGTAGGATGTTGGTTTACTTGCCCCTTTCCCTTTCCATTTCCCTTGCCCTTTCCTTGCCCCTTGCCCTGCCCCTTTCCCTTGCCTTTCCCTTTACCCTTCCCCTTAGCCTGACGCTTCTCGACAAAGTCATCCGAGACGCCGGCCTGGAGTCAAAGTAAGCATATGTACTCGAATCTACAATGTCGAGAAAGCTTACTCCAAGAGCCTCTGCAATGGGCTCAGCAACAGCAACTGGTGCTGCTTCCCTGACTGTATCAAGCTGTCAGCAACGCCCGTGTATCAGTTTGACAGAAAGCTCAGCTCACCAGCAAGCCCGTCCCCATCGTTACCAAACGGCACGGCAACAGCAACAGCATGGACGGCCACAATGCCGACGACGCCAAAAGACAAAAGGGTGGAGAAACGCATCTTGACCAGCGAGATGGCACGAGGAAGTCGGTTTAGTGGATCAAATTATTGCGTCGAACGAATGAGATGCAAGAGATTCGACTGAAAGGCTGTTTGATTGGGGCGCGATGCCAAGTATACTTGGGGGAAGAAGATGAGAGAGAACGACGAACGAAGCTTCGATGTGATTCTAAATGTGATGGAACAAAGGGGTTCGTGGTCATCTTTAAACCGGAGTAGTGGTCTGTCGACCTCCACTCCGAGACGGAGGAGGCATGATCCTCGTACGCAAGCCCCGAGCCTGCAATTAGGCCTGCGTGAACTGCTACTGGCCGATTGTAACGGCAGGCCAGACGCTTCAGCTGGAAACAAAAGTTGAACAGGAATCTCTCTTCTCGAGGGGGCATCTGCATTGTTATCAGGCCTCGCTATAGGGTGGGTGACGTGCATGAATATGGGACATGCATGATACAGTCCCTGTCAAGAATCGGACCAAGCTTTTGCGGCTCCCGCGTGGTGACAAGGCTATATCGGTAGACAAGCCTTTTGGCGAAATGCGAGGCTGGGACGGGCGCTTGATGACCGGGTAAGTGGTTTTGACACGGGTATTCAGAGAACGCCCTACCCTACCACCCAATAAGGATTCTTGTGCTGGAGACTTTCAAGGGTAATACGTAAGCTTCTCCTCCTACTGGTACGTGAAAAATGGCACTGCTTCGCCCGAAAAAATAATAAGGTTTTGGGGAGGTTTTCGACCCTGTATCCGACGTATTCTTGCACCCACCACAGCACTGTGCATGCAGATGGAAGATGACGACGTCGTCGCGCACCGGCGGCAGACCACGTACGCGTCTCGCGGGGTTTAAGTGTGAGGAGTTGAATTGTGAGACGTGGGTAGAAGGAGGTGCCGTATGGATGCGGGCTTATTACAACCTGATATTGACGGGCAAGTTCTTACCTTGAAGAGGGGCTCGATATGAGGGAGACGGAAAACAGCAGAGAGGCAGCTACCAAAAGGACGCGTCATGAAGAAAATAATGACATACAAAGCTGACGTTCGAGTATCTGAACAATAATAACATCGATGGAAGCTGATTCTGCCGAGGGGTGTTGCCAAGCTCTGGGACAGGGAGTGTTTCGAGATGTTGTTCATGAAAGTTCACGGTGACGGCGCGCAACGGTGCCAAGCCGGGTGGCGTAAAGTTCTCCGCAAAGCCTCATTATCGAAAAGGGGGCCCCCGAAAGGTCTTTCCACATTGACTTCGAAGATGTAGGTGTGATAGTGCATATGGATTGAAGGCGTGGAAGAATGGAAGGTCCAGGGTACATAACAATGCTTCGCAAAATCCACGTGAAAACTCTCCTGTGACCGATTGCAACCCATCATTTCTGCTTGTGCCTCTTCACGAGCACTAGTTCAGCGAACGCGATGATCCGATAAACAGTCCCAATGACCAGCAATATTGCCAAATCCATCGCATACCGATCAAGCACCATCCCCGTGACTCTAGCAGCATCCTCAATCTGGTACAGATCCCCCAAAGGAAGAATATCCTCAGAGAAGTACACCTCGCCAATCCATACCCCTGGACTAGCCCTCCACAACCAGGTCATGTGCCACTTTGCGACTTGACTAAGCTGCGGCGCCATTCCACTCAAGATGCCGACGATGAGACCAGCCATGGTGGCGATCAATGGACCGTCTTCGCGACGGGTGACCATAGAGCAGATGGATGCTAGCCCGTAGATACAGTAGAAATACAGTACGTTCGCAGCGAAAGCCCTTGGCCACGAGATGCGTGGCGTCGCTAGCAGCATGAAAAAGGTTGAAAAATGAAGGCAACCCATGAGGATTCGTGGGAGGGTCGAGATCACTTTGCCGAGATAGTACGCCAAGCGGTTGTGCCCTGATGCTGCTTCGCGCCAGTAAATGAGCTTTTCCTCGCCGAACATCTTGACGCTGGGACTGCTCGCTATCAGGCCGATGCTGATGGCCACTAGGAGAGCCATAATGGGGATGGTTTGATAATCCAGCGCCGACGAGAGGATCTCATAGTTGTCGCGGTAAAGGCCGACAAAGATTGCTCCGCTCTTCGAGTTTAGGGCTAGGCCGATCAAAAAACCGCCCAGAGATGCAATACCCATCTCGAACCACCATGAGGACTTGAGACGGTATTGCTGAAGCAGTGAACGACTGAGGCAGAAGTATATTTGGCGGTGGAGCGGTGCGCCTCGTCTGCGGATCGAGCGGCGCAGAGCTGTATTCTCCTCCGTCGTAGATCCCGGCCGAGTGGTGAGCTCTTCACGGCGGTTCTGGGATATGGATTGCCAGTGTTCGATCAACGCTTCTTTGGACGTGTCGCCAACACGTTTGTAAGGTCGGCCTTGCCCCGTGATGATGTCCATGATGGTGTCCGCCGGATTTGCGTGCTCGGGAAAGATAAATCCAGCTCGTTCAAAGAAGGTCGGGGCATCAGATTCTCTGCCTTGGTATATAAGACGGCCGTTGGCTAGAAGGATGAGGTCGTCAATCGTCTCGAAAATCTCCTTACGCGGCTGATGGATGATGGTTACGACGGTGATGCCGAGGCGGGAGAGTACCTTGAGAATGTTCATGATATGCCCTGCAGAGGTTGCGTCGAGGCCCGACGTGGGTTCGTCGAGAAAAAGTGCCATGGGTGCAGCAGCCAGCTCCATTCCGATACTGACTCGCTTCCTCTGGCCACCAGAGATCACCGGTCTCGCTGTGCTTCCCACCAAAGAGTCTTTTACGTGAGAGAGCTCCAGGCAGGCAATGAGTGCATCGACGTGTTTGTGTATGTCGTCGTCAGACCAATTGCTTGGGAGACGAATGCGAGCCGAATGAAGAATGTTCTCCTTGACAGTCAATTCGGGGAGAACTACGTCGTCTTGCGGGACGTAGCCAATGATCTTCTTGTATCTTTGACGACTTAATGAAGGCAAGTCTCATGAGCGGCGGTGTACTTACTGTGCTACCTTTCCAACCGTACCATTGACAATAACGGTGCCTCCCGTGTTGATTTGTTTGCCCATAAGGACGTTGACGAAAGTCGCTATTACAGATCAGCAAACCAAGAACATTCTGAAGAGACGGAAAACTAACATTTGCCTGCCCCGGAGCCTCCCAAGACCCCTACCAAAGAGCCACGTTTGATCTCTCCAGTTATGCCACACAAGACTGGTTTGGCAGCGCCCTTGGGATGGAATCCGAGATCTGCAAAGGCGAAGGATAAACCAAACTGAGACCCATCAATACACCTCCTCAGGCTGTTAATGAATGCCCTGAGTTCTTCCGTATCCGCCACTTCCTCCTCGATTTTTCCACTCCTGCTCTCATACAGTGTCTCCGGTTGGTATGTAAAATCCTCCATTGCAGCGACAAATCCGGTCGGCTGTCGGTGGATTTGAGTAATCCTCG
The DNA here is from genome assembly GCA_010015705.1 of Aulographum hederae CBS 113979. Lineage (NCBI taxonomy): Eukaryota > Fungi > Ascomycota > Dothideomycetes > Aulographales > Aulographaceae > Aulographum > Aulographum hederae. Next base: position 7,692 of record ML977137.1, on the reverse strand, counting down.
GCTCAACCAATGCAATCATGTCGTCATCCAGGCTCTTGTATCCGCTCGCACCGTTCCTCGCTCTGTTCATGAAGGACATAACTTTCTCACCTCCCGCAGTCCTCGAACTGGCTAAGCGTTTTCTGAGCCAATGCAACATAATCGCAGCGATGAGCGCCAAATCTATGATGATCAGAAACGCCAATGGCAGCCATGTATTGCTCTTTATAGATCCCTCTTTGCAAACACTGCCGGCACTGCATCTGAGAGGCGCAACGGAGCCTTCAGGGCAGTATGATCTGGAGGGGCAGATAATCATCTCTTTCCCCCCAGGTGGGCAGTAATATCCCCGTTTGCAGACATAGGGCTCGAAGGGACCCATTGGCGCGCCGCACGATTTCTGGCCGAGGCGAGCGTGGAGACACGGGAGGAGAGGAGTGCAGTATTGGGGCAAAGCGTTGATAGTGTTGTTGGGACCTAGCAGGAGCATTCGTCAACATTGGTACTCTGCTCAGCATGGCCAAAACTTACAAAAGAAGCCCGGCATGCAGCCTGTTGAAAGCCACGAGGATTCATTCTGCAAAGTCATGGCAAAGGATCCGGAATAGCACGTCACCGCGTCGGTTGGCGTCTCTCCATGTTGCTGCTGGTACTGTGCGCCATAGTAGTGCTCCGAGGAAACTGTGTTGTTGTATCCAGTACAGGCATCATCATACACAGACAGCGGGTTTGGGTCAATGTCACTGAGGGGTTCCAGTTGTCCATTCTGGGCGTTCTGATGTCTTGAGGCGTACGGGGTCTCGAGTATCGGAGGGTTCGAGGCGTCGTTGATGAGCAGGCGTGTTGGATTCCTGCGATCGTCATGGTCCGGAGTGAACCACTTTCCGGATTCGCCAATATACACATTGTTGGTGTTGTTTCCTGGGTTGTTTCCTATACAGCGCCAGAAGTTCTGTTGCTGAACTTGTCGGTAACCGCAAAGGCAGCCGCCAGTGTCCATGAACTGCGGGCCATTGGGAATTTGCTGAAGCGGGCCGGAGGTTGGATCAAATGGCGTGGGAGGAGAGGAGTCTGACATGGCTTTTTAAGAGGCTCATAAGTAAACCAAAAGGTGAAAACGCAGACCGCAAAGGCAGTTGGGGCGAACAACCGACATGATGTAGAAGAGAGAAGAGAGTGAACACCGACCACAGACGCCGACTAGACGCGGCTCTATGTAGAGTAGGTACTTAGCCTCGCAGCCGCAGCCGCAGCAAAAGTTGGCGTTGGCGTCGAGCTGGAGGATCCGGAGTAATCATGCTGCCTTCAATGCCAAGAGAAAAGAGGCGGTTCCAATTGGACCCTACCGTGGTTTATTCTTATAGTGTGATCATATAATGTAAGTACTCCGCAGAGTGAGCACCATGGAATCTTTACCTAAGGTACCTAGCCTATGCTTTTTGCAGCGTGATTGGAATTCTCATTGTGCATCGGAGGGAGTGAATAACACTTGGGAGTAGTGAACGGTGGGGGGCCGTGGGGGCTCCCTCCGAGGGGCCTGTGGGGCTGAAGTCTGTGCCAAAAATAAACCGCCGGAATAGCTATTCCCCGTTCCGAACAAACCTCGACGCGTGAAGGTGATCGAGAACCACACCAAGGAAAAGAGAGGAACCCTTCAGTTTGGCGGAAAGTGAGCGAACGAATGACTCTACTCTACCTAATTCGTAGCTAACACTCTACTTGATCTCGAGCGAATGGTCTGAGGCACTCAGGACTGACCGCCCTCCTGCTCTCCAGAGACCTGTCACAATATATGGTCGGTCTGCCCCTACACGTAAGAGATGAGGAAGTCCGCTTCACGAGCACCACGACGGCACGTCTTCTTGATGCACTGTTCTGCAATCTGCATTCTATCTCTTCCTCGACAACGACAATCAGCTCTGTGATCAATTCTTGGCCCTTTACATCACACTTAATTTCTCTCCCTTGCCATTGCCACCGGCTGCTCAGGCATAATGTTCCCCTATCTGATACTCGCTCCTCCTTTCTTGAACTCCCTCTCCGATTCGTCCCAAAATCTCTGTCGACTTCTCAATGAATGGATCTTGCGTGTCATGGCTCGTCTGGACATCTTGGACGGATAAAATACTCGGCAGGGAAAGATCGAGGCTGCTGTCAGGCCCAATGAAACTGGACTCTGCCGTCACGGGCGAAGCTTGCAGCATCAGGTCGAAGCTTGGAACCTGTTCCCTCTGCGGCGAGAGGTTCCGCCTCTGATTGTGCTTCTTCGGAGGAGATTCGCTGATCTCGTAATGATCCTTCCGTGTCCGCCTCTTGCTTGGGCTGGGAGACGCGATCGAGAGGTCCGCAAGTGCCTTCGTCGGCGATGGTGTCGCCCTGCTGCGGTCCTCCGGGCTTGTCCTGGGTTCAGTTTTGCTGAGGTCGAAGGGACCTGGAGCCGCGACCTCCACCGCCTGGCAGATCTTGGTCTTCCCGCAGCTGCTGCAAGGAAACTGGTTGTCGCAGGCTTTCCCAGCACTCTGGCATTCGGTGCACTTCCGGTGCCGGTAGACTTCTGCTCCACGCGCGAAGAACACTGCCGTGTCACCGTGATATACGGCAACGACCTTTTCCCCAACCTTTGGATGAAACACCACCTTGACAGTCGCTTCCAGCGGGAAGTTCTCGAAGATTGTCCGGTCGTGCTTGTCTCGACCGATGACCGTGAAGGCCGCTCGCTGGTGCTTCACCCACCATTTCCGACCTCGCATATTAACTGCTTGATCTGCGATTTCGGTTGCGGTTGCAGACTTGATGTAGGCGGCGGTGGGGAGGTAAGCATCTGGGATGCCTTTCGTGTGAGTGCGAACGACGTCGCAAGTTTTGTAATCGATTCCCTCGTGGGAGAGATTTGGGAGGTGACGCGTGACTCTCCGGGGGGAGAGACCGCTCTCATCGTCGGTGAGAGGGCCCATTGTGTTGAAAGCTGGAGTTGTGGGAGAAGTTGGGGCGCGATGTGGGAGGAATCTCTTGCGTTAAGAAAGGTTGGCTGTCGAAGAGGAAAGGTCAAAAGTTGATGCGGAGGTAAAGCCTTGTGCGCGACGAAGGCGCGGTCTGGTTTCGGCGATGTTGACGAGGGGTCAAGATCTAGGATGAGAATTGAGCCCAGGCAGGCCAACACCTTACTAGGTTGATTCGTTCACATGGGCAGACTTTCCACCGTAGCCCAAGACTTTCTTTATCACTGTATTTCTACCTTGCTCAAGTCTCGATACTTAAAGTCTTCGCCGAGTTCTTCATAGGGTCGTCATCTTTTCCCCAGCAACCCATTGCTGTACACTGTGACTTTCTCATTCCTCTAGACTAGCAGAGAGCCATCGAATCCGAACATTCAAGCAAGTGTAAGAGAACAGCTAGCTCGAACGTCCAGATCGATAGAGGTGTAGAACGGATCGGTCTCTCGTCCCACCACTGAAAGTACGGAAAATGCTCGGTACAAATTAGGAAGGACTAGGCGATAGTTGGGCAGGATTGTTGAGTTAATAGGGCCTACATAGCATGAAGTTCTTTGACTTCTAGGCTGTGCGGGAAGGATGGCTATACTTTCGCGGAACTCTTCTTCATCCTCGTCGGATGATTACAAGAGTACTAAAAGCATATATCTGCAAGTAAAAGGGAATAACGAGTCCCGTCTCAATTACAGGGCAGCAAAGGTCCACCAGAACACATATCCCCGGGCAATCAAAAAGGGGATACAGCGTTACGTCTGAACAAGAAAGAGAGAGTAGGGTGGTAAGGTGTCAAGTAGCTTATGAGATCAAGAAGAAGCCTTGCTCTTTCACTCCGCGTGGGAGGACCGATTTTACCTATAATTTCTTGAAACTTCATCCTCTACTCCACACGGCCAAAGAACGAAGAAAGTATAACTATGAGTTTGGTAGAGCACCTCGGCGGCCGCCTGCAGTGAGGTCACCGGTCACCCGGTCACCTGGTCACGTGCACATGCTCTCGAATTAGGCAGTCTCGAGGTCGCCTCTACCTTACCTCATCTTTCACACCTCCACACCTCCACATCTCCACATCTCCACATCTCACCACCTTAGGTAGGTACCTACCTAGCCCAGGCCTGCAGCACTCCGCAAGATCGGTCGACCGCGTTCATCTGCGCATGCCATCTCTCCCCATGTTCCCCAGCCTCAATCGGAGCAAGACCGGAAGTAATCGCCATCCGCCATGTCAAATCCAACCTCAGCCGCATCAGCCGCATCAGCCGCACCAGATGCACAAGATGCACCAACAGGTGAGAGCGCGATCATCCCCGGTGGGCCCGTCACAGGGCCTGAGCCTTCACCACTCGAGGTTGAGCCTTACACAACCATGTCGGCCAAGAGGGGCGATGATGACGACGATACCCCGGATTACAAGCTCGGTAAGTCGTGAGCCCGTAGGTCAGCGAATATCACCTCCTATCATCTAACACACATGTGCAGTACATGCCTTGAGCAGCTATTATGTCTGCCAGAAAGCATCATGCAAGAAAGAAGACGTCCGTATCCAGAAAGGAGAGCTCTGCTTCGGTACATACTTCGAGTATCGAGGCAATTATCGAGGTACGTTCAACTGGAAATTTAAACACTGGTAAGCAAGATTCTGTTCATTACCTAGCCTCGTCTAGAATAAAGCCGCTGCTGATACAGTCAATGTATAAGGCGATGTTGCACTCCTCACAATATCCAGACCCTTAGAAGTCTTTCGAACGGCGTTCCGCAGCAGATTCCTGGCTTCGATGGGCTTACTGAGGCGAGTCAAGAGCAAGTTCGTCTTGCTTTTGAGGCAGGATTTGTGGTGGACAAAACATTCGTTGGAGAGAAAGACACTGGCGAAGAAGACGGCTTCAAGATTGAAGCTTCTCCAAACAGCCGAGCTGTGTGTCAGAACAACGGCTGCAAGAAGCGCGGTTTAAAGGTGATGAAGGGTCAGCTCAGGCTCGGCTTCGTGGAGTATTACGAGGAGCACCTGACTTGGAAGTATACAAGCACTGGACATGCGTCAGCGCGAACGATCTCGCCCGTATCAGCAAATACATCGCGAAAGAAGGTGTGGATGAAGTCATCGGCTTTGATTCTCTGAGTAACCCGATTAAAGAGAAGTTCATGGAGGCTATCAAGAACGGACAAGTCGATGCGTCTGGGAGCGGAAAAGAGGCTATCTTCGCAGCACCGGAGGAGCCAGCCAAGAAGAAGAAGAAGGCCCGAAAGAGCGAAGACTTTTCGGGAGACGAGGAGTACGGCCCATCGGCGTCTCAGAAGAAGGTCAAGAATGAGGTGAAGGAAGAGGAAGAGGGTCGAAAAAGTAGAGTTATGAAGGCTGAAGCCAAAACTGAAGCGCAAGAGGCTGAAGGGTCAACTCGGGCGAGGGTCAAGATTGAGATCAAAGAGGAAGGACTTGATCTCACGGGCGTCGGCGTCAAGGCTAAAGCTGAAACCGAAGCGCAGGAACACGCCCCAGCATCGTCTCACGAGGAGGTCAGGGACGAAGTGAAAGAAGAGGAAGCGGGTCTCGACTTCGAGCAACGCAACATCAAGCCTGACATCGTCGGATCATCGACGCTCCTACCAACGCCAGTGTCAACAGCTAAGGTGGCACCCAGCCAACAAGAACCCACAATTAAGGAGGCCGAACACTTAATCGCAGGTGCCAGTAAGGAGCAAGCAAGGATCTCCCGGAGTGGCAGGAAAGTCAAGGCATCGTACAAAGGCCTTTAATCTGTATGAGTGCTAAAATAATTGCTGCCTTTGGCCCATCGCTGATAGAGAGTACTCTATATTCAACGATGAGTTGCTACCTGCAACGGTCTGGTAAACATGTAACACAGAAATGAATGATTGCACCTGTTTGCCTACCTGGTGTCATCCTGCATGAAGTCGATGATGTTTTGCTTCCCGAGATCTCTTCCAGTTCGATGCGATTGCGATGTTGTCGAGTGCAGGTGGGACCCCAGATTTTATCCTAGACTGATTTGCGTCAGCAAGCCACCTCCACCACAGCCACACCACTCCTGGGCCTTGTCCAACTCCAACCATCCATCCCATCCACCTTGGCGCTCAAGCATCTTGACACAGGGAAACGCCGCCATCATATACAGTCGATAGTACCCCAAATCCTTCCGAAATCGCAGTCAGCCCTCTTCTTTTCCAGAGTTCTCCTCCCTTGCCTCGATTCGCGACCTGGGCGACCTTATACCCTCCTAAGTTCCGACTACTCCCACATGCGCCGCGGCTACCACAGCCTTCAAACTCCCCATAGACGCGTTATCTGCCTCAGCGTCGCTTTTCCGCTTCGTTCCCCGCCTCAAATCGCGATTCCGTATCGCTGACTGGTCCCTTCTCACCACCCAAACGAGCCTCAACCGAAGCACAGCCCCGGCAGAAACCGAAATCGTCTCCGCTTCGCCTTCCGCAGGGCCTCACGATGGTTCCCCCAATCCTCTCCGCGTCCGCCATCGCCGTCTGCATCGACTGCTGCTCCAACGTCATTGCTCAAGTGCTCAAAGCGTACCGTTCCGACGTTCCATTCGCCTTCAATGCGGTTCTCTTCACCCACTTTGCCCTGTTTGCCGCGCTGACGGCGCCGCTCAACTTCCTGTGGCAAGGATGGCTCGAGCGCACGTTCCCCGGCTGGCGAAAGGTGCAGAGGGGCGGACCGGACGTGGGGATGGTCGATTTGGAGCGGGAGGGCGAGCGGGCAAAGGAGAGGAAGAGCGGGGAGTACAGTGGAGCTGGTATTGCCGCTAATGGACAGACGGACAATGGAGGCGGTGGGAAGGTGAGAAATTGGCCGAATATTGCGAAGAAGTGGTTCACCGATTGTATCACACTGGGTGCGCTATTCAATACCGTGGCCTTTTTGGTCATTATGGGTGCTTTCAAGAGCAAGAGCGTAGGAGAGATTGCGCTGGATGTTCGCATGGTGAGTCGGGAGTCCGTTTGCGGTTATATCAACCCTCCAGCTAACCATCTGCCAGGAAACCATCCCGATCATCATCAACAGCTGGAAGATCTGGCCCATCGCCAATTTCTTCTCCACGACATATGTTCCTGTCGATCGTCGCATTGTCTTCCTGAGCTGCTGCGGACTGGTCTGGAATATCTACCTCAGCCTTGTCGCCGCGCGCTTGTAAAAAAAACTGTATCCATATGTTGTATTGTAGGGCATACGAGCGTTGGTATACCAGTTGGGATGCAAAGGGCGTTTACGGTTACCTTTGCTCGATACCTTGGTGTGCATAATACCCGGCGTGGGAGACCACGATGAATTGATTCGGGCAAAGACCTTCATATGTTCATATTACGTTGCCATTTTGACCATACCCATTCTAGAGAAGACCGCTAGCTGCCTTACTAACATCAGGGCAGGATTCAGGATACCGATGTTAAGGTCCTGACGCCTGTGGCTGAGTCCCAGGTTGAACTGTGAGGCATATTATTATTATTATTATTATTATTCCTTTTAACGTCCTTTGTGAGTCAGAGACTATAGTAGGACGGGGATTTCTCCCTTTGTCTATTGTACATGTTGTTACTGTTCGATATATTCCAAGTGATGTTGAGGACAGATCCTAAGTAAACATAAGAAAAAAGAAATGAAATATTCAATTTATCCTTCATTCTTCCACCTCTTCAGCTTCCTCAATCTCCCCAGCCTCTACACCATCCTCAGCCTCCTCAGCCTCAT